>VMDR010005869.1:0-48740 GCA_007922815.1 Macrotus californicus | reverse complement strand
CAATGAAGGCGGCGGAGCCGTGGGTGGAATGACTTGCTCCTTAAGCAGCATGTCTTAGAGCTGGCATTTACTTCGGCCCACGAGGTGGCCTCGGCCGTCTGTACTCACGAACACGCTCCGGCAGGGGTCAGGCACAGACCCCAAGTTGTTGGAGGCAGCAAGTGAGGGTGGCTTTGGCTGTCCCTAAGAAAACGGGGGCAGCCTGTGTGGAGGAGGAACGGCTTACAGCGCGAACTGCAAGGAGGCGTGAGCCCACAACGGGGTTCAGGGATGTGTTCATGTGACCCGCCAGGCCAGGCCCCCAGTGGCTTCACCACCTGCCACCCCTGCCATGCAGGTGACTCAGGGAACTGTCCAGGCGGCCGGAGAGCACTGACTGGCATGGACAGATGGCGAGTATCGACACGTGGAAGCTGGGACCAAGCCCGCAGTGCCTCTGCCTAACAAGTGACGCCCACGGCAGAGCTGTTAGCGGCCGGGAGCACGACATCGTGAGCCACTCGGTTTTGACACGTCCACGTGGCGCTGGCCGTGGATTCCACGCAGCCGGCACAGAGACGAGGCTGAGTGTGCCCACCGATGACGAAATGAACAAAGATGGATGATTTCAGACTGAGAGAACGCAAAGCACAATGTGGAGAAATGCCGGAATTAGGAGCCGAGCGCTGTCACGGCCACCGTGCATGAACAACGGGTCGCTGCAGTGTCACCGCTTCTTGTCCACGTTGAGTCCTCAGACAACTAAAGCCTGAACCTCCTCTGTCCAGAAACCCATGCCCTTCAAGACACCGTTGTCACTTGGCCTTTTAAGCCCTTGGTCTGGCCACCACTTGAAGAATCTGTCCGTTCCCTCTCTCATGCACCCATGCACCCTCTCGTGCACGCGCTCACGCACACATCATTTTCCATAGCTGTCCCCTCATCCCTCCTCTCTTCATCTCCCTGTCTCTTCCCCTTCCTGACTTCTCTGGGAACCCAGGGAAGCCGGCTGCTGCTTCCTCTTCCGTGCGTGTTCCTAGTAGAAAGCCCCTTATCTCAGCAAGAGCACGTGCCATTTCCCCACAAGCCACATGACAGGCAGTCTGCAGGACCACGTGACACTGTCTGCAGAAGAGCTGAACTCAGAACTGCCCCTTGGCCTGCCATCTCTCAGCCCCAAGAGCGTGCCTGTGTCTATGACCCATGTTCAACAGGGTGCCAATCATGCATATTGAATCCACAGCCACCGAAAACAAGGCGGAAAAGAGAACCCCACATCAGACATGGGAAAATAAAGATAAGAAAGAGGGCTGATTCGAATGAGTGTCAGAATCATGAGCAAGCAGGATGGAAAATGAAATAATCCTCATTCCCTCACGGTTCCCTGCTGCTGAGAAAGACAGAACAATTAGCTCTCCATGCCAGCAGGAAGTAAGTAACCCAGGAGGCGATACACCCACCCTCGACTGCAGTGACAAACAGCCCGCAATGGTCCTTCCTACCCAGAGGCCTTCCCTCTCCACCCCCTGCTGTGCTCCACCATGACTACCAGATTGGCAGGTATTTCACGTTCACTTACTCTCTGGGTTTCAGTGGCTGCATGCACTGGGTTTGAGAAAAAAAAAGGCATCATTTCCTGCAGAAAAGTCATGACCACACTATCCCAACATGCGTTCGTACAAACAGAACATTTCATTTCTAAAGTGACTGTTCCCTGCTCTAAGAAAAATAACAAAGAGCCTCACCTTCTTTAATGATTCTGATTTGTAAACTTTTGGCTGTATCTTTCTGACACCTCAAGGCTATCAGAATGTACCGTGTGAGAAAAGAGCCAACTTCTGGGGGATTTCTGTACCATGCCACACACACATGCTGTTTCAGAAGCACAGGGCGTCCCCTTGCCGCATCATCGGCATCCCTGCCCAGTCGCTGTGCGGCACAGGAAAGTCAGGAGCTCACGGTGCAGGCCTGGGAAACCATCTGACCTGAACTGCAAAGCACTGACTTAACCTGGGCCTGTGGACTTTCCCACAATCCCTGAAACCCACTGACGGACAGTCTGTCAGGTACCTCACACGAACAGGGCCTGCACTGAAACACAGAGGGTTCTGACTCGCTCCCGTCTCCAGTAGCGCACGTTCCTTCAAGCCCTGACATCAGTGACCTTGCTCCTAGGCAAAACATCATAAACACAATCATCCAAGTACAAAGTGCTGCGTGAAAAGCAGAGGCGAGTGAGAGTGAGCTGCGGAAACCCAGGCGTCCTTGACAGAGGAGGTACCACCTGAGCTGTGGGTCCAAGCACAGGTAAAAGCGTTACAGGAGGAAACAGTGCAGCAGAGCATCCGGTAGGGCTTGCCCTTATCACATCAGATTGCAGGACTAGGGCTCTGGGTCGGGAGGGGAGGAAGAGGAACGAGGGGGAGGAAGAAGAGGTCAGGGAAATGAGTTCATGCAGGACGTGACCTGAAATGCCAGAATCGTTAGCCTAGACTTTAACGAGCAGGCATTGAGGGTTTCTAAGCAAAGAAATAAGGTGCCCAGAGTTGTATTCCGGGAGATTTTGGGAGCATGGAATGCTTCTCTATGTGTGGGATGCATTTAAACGATGTTCCCATCACTAGTGTGTCTGAGTCACAAAGATTTGTGCGGTGACTCAGCATGACAAGGGCACTGGGTGCGACTCTGGATGTGTCGCCCCGCCGAGGGCCCCTTTCCGCTGCAGCTCCAGCACTTCACCTGTTGCAACCAGAAATCCAACTGTGAGGAAGTTAAGGATCCCCTAGTAGGGGGCCACACAGATAGGAACTACAGACAGTTAGGGTTGCAGAGACAGGAACAGGTGCCCCGACACTTGATCAAACGTTATTCTAGGTGTCCCTGTGCGTGCTCTCTGGGCGAGATGAGCATTTGAATCTGTGCAGTGAGCAGAGCAGACTGCCCTCCCTCATGTAGGTGGGCCTCGTCCAAGCAGCTGAAGGCCTGAACAGAGAAGAATGACCCACCCTTGTCTAGCAGGAAACTCCTGCCTGAATATCTCCAAACTGGGACATCAATTTTTTTCCACCTTTGGACCGGAAGTGAAGCATCAGCCCTTGCTGGGTCTCAAGACTGAGCTTTGGGGGAGAAAATTACGCCTCAGCTCTGCTGAGTCTCTAACTTTGTGACTACAGATACTGCGTCTGGGACTTCTCAAATTCTGTAATCCCATAAGTCACTATCATATCATATATGCGCACACACACACACACTCTACTGGTTGTGTTTCTTTGGAGAACCCCTAACACACCCTCCGCCCCAGCCCACAGTACCTGCCACACCTTCCCATTTGACAACGCCAACACTCATGTCCAATACCACGCCCTCTGCCCTAACTGGGCACCAATGAGGCAACCTTGTAACCATGACACCCGCCTCCCCCCACTGGGACCGCTCTACAAGCCAGAGGTGGCGGAAACACCATGGTACTTCAGAGCTGACAGTGGCCCCAGGCTCATTCTGTCCCCGGCCTGCTCTCTTGAGAACCAGCACTGAGCTCCTGTATGCCCCCCTGCAGGGACACTCACTCGCCCTCCTTTCCGTGCTGGCTCCCCCTCCTTTCAGTTTTTGCGCTGGGCCTCGCAGTGCCCTTTGCTCTGGTGACAGACTAGCTTCCAGGGTCCCCACGCATGGACCTCACTGGCTTGAACTACGATGCATTGCCAGATCCCTCATCCTAAGGGCACCACACAAACTTAGAAGGGCAGGTATGTTTACTTATAAATTAACAAGTAATTAATTTACTGTTTAATTCAAAACAATAACCATTAATAAGAAACCATTGGCACTTTGACATAATATTGGTTAAATCAAAAATAAAGGTTATTTAAAAAAATAAAAGTATTCTAATTAAAATATGCTTTTGCATTGCCAAGGACCAAAAAAAATTAAAAAACCCACAGATCAGTAGGACAAAGTCAAAAACACCATTCTTTGAACGTGGTAATGCTAACAGCCCTCGACCACAGAAAGATCAAGCCCCAAGGTGAGGTTCCGTGCAATACAAGGGCTGCAATACAAGCGCATGTTCAGATAAAAGAAGTGGTCATTGAGCTGATTTATCGTGTGAAAACCAAACGGTGGAGCAGATGGCAGAGAATTCTCAGTGCTTCAGAACAAGAGCTGCAGGACCTCACGCTCACTACGTGCCTCCATTTTCTTGAGTGATTTGGACTTTGCCTCTGTTATCAGTCCAGAAAACCTGGGCCCGGTGACTTTCAGGCGATGGCTAGAAGTAGACGCTATTGAGTCATCGTCACATTTGCAAATGCACACACAGTTTCATTTTCTCCCGAAGCTAGCAACATGCAGATTAGCCCGTTGAAAAGTGCCGAACTTGCTTCCATCAGCACATTTTTAAGTAACAGCTAATCAAAGGGTAGACATTCATTCTCTCCGCACAAAAAACGCCCACTTCATTAAGCATTATGTTGACGACTAATATGGTAGATTTAAATAATACAAATTTTATGAGCGCACTAACTGATAACAAAAGAGGCAAAAGAGCATCCTTTTGAAAAGTGAGCTTGTACCATGTCGACAGTTTCTGTCACATTTCCCTGACAAATCACAAGTGCTGCATAAATTATCATAGTAATACCACTTTAATGTCTGTTATGATGCTGCTTATCAATGTACATATCAAAAGATTAAAAAATTATGAGCAGCAGATGAAGTGGAAAGATTAGATCAAATAAATGAATGCAAAATGAGTGAGCAACGTATTCAAAGAACACGCTTTAATCCCGAGAGAAACATTTTGTTAAGACTACAGAAGAGTTACATATAATGACCCCTGAACTTCACATGTTATTGGAGATCTTCCTTTGTTTACCTCCTGCTTCCAGAATAAATTACCCCTTTTTAGCAAGATATTAGGACTTTGCATCACCACGAGTCCAGTGAAAGTGTGAAAAAACGTTGTGTGTTACCACAGTGAAATTTCTAGTGTGCGAAGCATCAATCGGGCGAGTGAATGAAAATATTTCAAACGCAGTTTCCCCCCATGAAGAGCGTTCCGTTCGTTGGCTTTCTCACTACCACTGGTGGAGCTTGGCATGAAACGTCCCCCTTGCTTGCTGAGTTCTGAGATGCCCACACAGGCAGCAGTCAACGCGGGGTGAAACCCTTCCAGAGCATTGTTTCATTTCCATAATCATGCGTGAAGCTGCTTTCTACCAATGTCTTTCCCAACTTCAACAAAGCCAGCTTCTTGCTGTGTCTAAAGGGGCACCCGCCTCAAAGTGTTTTCTTCCTGTAGTGCCTCTTATCAGGTAATGTCAAGTGCATGATGGGGTTTCAGACTGCCGCTGACTCACCTGCAGAACAAATACAAGGGGGGACTGGTAATACTGCCGTGTCCCTCCAGAGACTGTTCCCAGACTCTGCCCTCCGTGGGCGCACAAGTCCCCGACAAACACGTCTGGGAGCAGCAAGTGCCTCGCTGGGGAGCCCAGGGCGACACCTGTTGAGGACGTCAGACCGAGCTCCACAATCTGGCATGGCCACATGACAAACACCTGCACTGGATTGCTTCTGTTTTAAGAAGCCTAAACCACCGAAAACAGGGCCGTAGACCAGGGGTCAAGATAGGCTGTGCTGGACCCCTCAGGGCGGAAGTCACTTCTCCTGCAGGAGCTCCTTCTCACAGCAGCCGAGGAGGCAAGCCTCCTTTCTTCCAAACACCCGGAGAATGGCCCCTTCACTTATATTATGCTTACCATCTTGACTCTTGTAGTCGAGACTTACAACTGCTAGTCGGTCGAAGAGAGAAGCCTTTTCTCCTGATTCGTTTCGTGTCCTCACGATGCTTAGCAGCGTGCACCCCTCCCAGCAGATGCTCAGTGGCTATTTGTTCAGTGCACTCACAAGTGACTCACAATTTCTTCAGTACTGAGAGTCCACAAATTGCCTTTTGTCATTGCAGCTTTAGATCAGCTCGGTCGGGTACTAAGGTATTTTTAGTTTTTCATAGATGATCCCCATTTAGGGCATCTTGTCATAAAATGTTAGCAGGTGCCTTTCCTGGCGTGCTCTCCTGATACATCTATAAATAGGACTCATTCTCTGAGATCCCTGCTGCCTGCTCAAGGCACTGGAACCTCACCATCTACGATTTTTAGATGCTTCACTGGAAAATAAACTTTCTTTACTCAGACAGCAGGAGTTACCACCACAAAGCACAATTCAGAGGGAGTGCATAGAAAGCAAGAGTGTGTTGAAAAAGTAATCATCTGAAGAGGAAGACACACAACATGAAGACCCACGTGCCTGACACATGTCCTGTCTCCAGGGCATGGAGGGGACGGGCACAGGAGGCAGCTCCTAACCTCACTGCTCCGACTTGGCCCTTGTACCTCTGATGTCCCTCTTCACCCGCCTCTCCAGTGCGGCTCACCCAACGCCAAGGACAGCGCCGTCAGAGTAAAAGCCCTTAATAAACGCTCACTGATTTGAACAGCCATCGTGAGAGCCAGCTAAGATGAGTAGATAAAATTGATTGTACAGATGATTTTATCACGTCCTTGAATGAACAGAGGGTTTGTAACAACTGACCCTCCTTCACATGACTGTTAGGAACGGCTAGCTGCTACAGTACATGTGCCCTCCGAAAGCCGAGAGGCTCCAACGTGACAGGATGCCTTGGGGCCACGGGAAGCCCAACGGCGCTGTTCACGGCCTGCGCGCAGCCTTCCACCCAGTCAGGACGGGCCAGGCTCCCTGTGTGTGAGGCCTGCCCTGGGCCGGGGCGCCTGTCCTCGGACTCATCTGGAGGCTGGAAAGAAACCTCCGGGAGAGCCCCGCCAGATGATGCCCACAGCGGCGGAGGGTCCGAGGCACGCAGACCGACCAGCGAGAACAGACCGGGCACGCACAGGCACTGATGCACAGAGGCCCCGTGCTCCCTGTGGGTCCACCCTCACACCTGTCGGGGACAAAGTCCCCTGCATTGCCCCCACAGTCCCTGAGAACAAAGCCCTTGTGCACTCATGCACCAAGCCAGCACGGAAGTCTCCATTCCACACGAGAGCCGTGTTTCTCCTTAGAGTGCCCAACAACTCCTTTCAAAAACAGTATTTTTTGAAA
Organism: Macrotus californicus; assembly: GCA_007922815.1. Classification (NCBI taxonomy): domain Eukaryota; kingdom Metazoa; phylum Chordata; class Mammalia; order Chiroptera; family Phyllostomidae; genus Macrotus; species Macrotus californicus. The sequence goes on along the minus strand of VMDR010005869.1, from coordinate 41,636 downwards.
AGTTGATTTATTTATTAACATTCGTAATCCTCATGAGACAAAGTAGCCGTTCTGACACCAACCAAAACTTCCCACAGGTGCATTTTTAGAAACTCAGAAATATTTGCTGAGCCAAAAAGTCTGCGTGTTTTCTTCCATAAAATAAGACACACTTTTTATTCTCACCAGTAACTTCATTCATTTGGATATTTTGCGTCTGTTGGCTCTCTCCCACGTGGTAGAACGTTGTTTGTTCGCAGTTAATGTCTCGATTTGGTCACTATCAACTTCGACTGGCCTCCCCAGCTGTGGAGCATTGTCCAGAGAGACATCTCCAGGACAAAACTTCAAAACCACCTGTGACGCATTCGATCAGTCACAGCGCCTTCTCCACACACAAAGCTCCACCAGTTTTGGTAAGTTGTTTTAAAGCCTGCTGATAGGACAGCTGTCACCATACAATCTAACAAAATTTGAATGACGGTAAAGACAACTAAGCACTACCAGAGCCATCTTACAGAAAACAAACCGACAAACTTTTTGGCCAGCCCAATATGTTTTCGGGGAATGTCTGCTTGAACTACACCTGAATTCTAGCAGCTGCCCAGCCTCCACCTGGCCACCTGTGCCCACCTGTCCACTCTCGGGACCACAGCACGCTGATGCCAGTGCTCCCTGTCCTTTTCCGGCCGAGGTGGAGCGACTCCGGTTCCCCTCTCACTCGCTGCACCACAAAGCTGTCCTCCACGTGGCTTAGGGACCCCCTGATGGGGGTGTCTATTGCCTGGCAGGTGTCTAGGTAGCTCCAGTCCCCTCTGGAAGTGGTCCAGCGATTTTCGCGGCCACCATCACCTGGTCCCCAGAGTCCCAGCACATGGAACAGACAGTCTTGGGAGCTGCTTCTCTCCTGTGCGGTCTTCGTAGCCTCTCCTGACACCCAGCACTGTCTGTGAGCCCCCTGCAGCCCCTGGGCCCTACGGGTCGGCACAGCACCTGGAACTGGACTGATTCCTTCGGAAGAGGTCACAGGAACCACGCCTGACATTTTCAGCGTGGTACACAAGACACACAAGGAAGATGACACTGCTTTATTATGTTGAATCCAGATTTTGAGATTCAGAAGGAAAACAGCGCTATTTAAATCCAATGGTAAAAATTTAAACTATGCAATATGTATATAATTAAAATTCAATATGCTTTTTCACCCATCAAATGAGACTCTATAAGAAAAAAAGTAACTTGTATTTTAATGGGGGCAATCGGATTTTGCTACCCCTGCGAAGACTTTATTAACTGTCCTCTGGGTGCTCTTGTTTAAACTGACTTCCACGGCAGCACGTGCTCTGTCAATCACCCCCTCTGATCTTCCAAATCCCCCCCCACCCCCACACACAGCCCTCTACAGAACAAACTGCACAGGACTGGCCTGAAATCGGCACAAGGGCACACACACCAAGACCCATGCCGCATTTTGTGGGCAGAATGTTTCCACCAACAGTGACGGTGATTGTGGTGTGACTCACACTTGCTACTTGCCGAGGTGAAACAGACCCAATCCAGAAACGAGGACTGCGGCGTGCAATGAGAGCCTGCCAGGGCCCTACCTCCACGGGAAATGTCACTACAGGACACAAAACAAGGCCTGGAGCACGAGCCCCAGAGGCGCCGGCACTCTTGGCCACCCGTCCAGTCTCAGAGCAAACGCGGTCCGTCAGAACAAGGAGAGGACGTTTCTGCTCAGTGAGCGGCTGGGAGACCCGTTCCACCCGGAGGGCCCGGTCCCCACATGTGTGCAGAGCACTGTCCACCTCATGGGTCGCGTTTCTACACGAGCGGCCGTCTTATCCCCTGTCCCTGCACACGTGGTGCAGCACCAAAGCAAAGAGAGCTCAGGAACAGTCTGTGCATCAGGGCTTCACCGTCCACTAAACCCATCTCCAGATCTGGGAGCTGTTTAGGAGACTCGCCCTGCCTGGGGACTTTCGGCCAACTCTCCATAGCACCAGAACGAAGGTGTGCAGGGGCACCCTGGGGTGGCGATGGCCCAAGGGATTCCAGGCCTACAGAGCGCTGCAAATCTGCGTGCATTGCATGACGGCCTTGAGGGCACTGAGCTGTGTGGAACAAGCCCAGGGCTGCACGGCATCGCTCCCATGAGGAAAGTAAGCAATAAATAAATAAAAGTCAAACTTACGAACACGGAGAGTCAAAAAGTGGCTGCCAAGGGCGGGGGGCATTCGGAGTGGCCAGTAAAAGTTCGAACCTGCAGCCGTACAGTGAACAAGGCCAGCGTCTGAGCTAAAGCACGGAGACACTAGTGTGTCACACTACGCTGCATCACAGAAAGCGGCTGAGTGGGTAACTCAAGTATTCTCACACACGCACAAAAGAAAGGGTTACACACCCACTGTGAAGGATGCAGCAGCTCTTCACTCTCAACAGCGTGTGCACCGGGAGACACACCCCCTGACACCACGCGTGGGCCGTGTCGGGGTCTCAGGGAGATTATACATCTCTTCATCTGATCACATAAAACTCACCCTCGACAGTGTTTCCCAACTTCAGGATTTCTCACTGCTTCCATGTGGTGTCATTTAGCTCTCCCTCCACCTGGTCTACTTCCCATAAGCTAAAAGTTGCATCCAAAATAGGTTCCTATTCAATACTGTTGGTTAGAACGTAACACTGGTGATTCACATCAATATTCTTTTTATTTTAATGGAGAATGTCACAGATTCTTAACAGAGACTGTTTGCACTTAGCTGAGCTGCCATCTTAAGCCAGAAAAGGTAAACAGCACAACATTAATTAGATGTTGGTAGAGGAGCTTCTTCAAGAAAGACTGGGCATGTGGGTCCCTCATACAAATGTCAGCTCCAGGCCCAGCAGCTCCCCGCCCCCCGACCCCACCGCATCCCGGTAGAGGCTCCACCCCATCCTTGTCCTCACTGTCCCCTGCACAGATCCTGATTAAAACCTGATTACACCCCATCAGCCTCGGAGACTCTTAAGGGGAAAAAAGACACCTTTGCATATACAAAGCAGGGCATGATTTGAGCACATGACGAATGCTCAATAAATATTTGTTGCATGAATCAATGAACTGATGAGCCATGCAATTCAAACGGATGCCCCCCTCATCCAGGCCCTCCAAGACCCTCCTAAGGGGTTTCAAATTAGTAGAGAGAATTTAGCTGAGCTTTTTAAAATTCCGCCAGCGTCTCTTGGGTTATAACGTTCGAGAGCAATGGAAACAAACTCTGGCCCCTCATGAAACATACTGGTAGGGGATGCAGAGCTGAGGGAACCGAGGAGAGGCTGAAACAATCCAGGACTGGGCAAGTGCCGAGGTCAGAGGGCTCCTGGCCTGTGGCAGATGGACTCCTCACTGCAGAGGAAGGGGCTGGGACTCTGTGTGGTCCCTCTCACCGTCGCAGCCCCAGGGCAGCCACCTGATAGGCCTCCTTGGGAGGAGATGCAGAGCAGGAGTCATCTTTCCGACTCTGCCTCCCGTGCTTTTATGATGAAAGACTCACAGTCGAAGAAAAATGAATCTGCTGTTATAAAAAGGAAGACTAGATACTGAGTGGTAAGAAAAGAGACGCCCCTCCACTCGTCCTCTGGGCAGAGTCCCCCAGCCTGCCCTTGACATGTGGTCTCCGCTATTGTTTACCCTGGTCCTGACGGCACTTTGTGACTTATTCTTTTGTTCAAAAACATCGACTTGGACCTACTATGCCAGGAATCCATCGCACGCTGAGACACGCGAGCCCCGCCCCTGCGCTGATGCGCCCCACATTTACTGCGCGGAGACAGACGGTAAACTAACGTGCAGCATGCCTCGGCCGTGCATGAGACCACCAGAGAAGTGGCAGACAGTGCGGAGCTGGGTGGACGGAGCTGCCACTGCATAAAGGACAGCTGGGCAGGGTCTCTGATGAGTGGGCACCTCCAGGAAGAGACAAGCGTGAACCATGCTCACAGCGGGGGGCCGGGGGGAGGCTCACTTCAGACAGACGTGGCTGTGAGGGGCATTACTGGAAATGAAAAGTGACCACGAGGAGGTCCGTGTGTCTGGGGGGTGGGGGAGGGGGTTAGTGAGGAACCCCCACAGCAGAAAACCCGCTGCAGCGGCAAGGTCAAGGTCTAGGGGCCTGAAACCCTGCTGACCTTGGGAAACGTGTGCATTCATTTCACTGCAGATGAAGCGGGTGCTCTTTGTAGGCTTCTGAAAGGCAGTGACGACACCTAATGTATACTTTAGAATGGCCCCCTTGATCATCGTGTGGGTAACAAACTTCCATGGGAGGAAAAACAGAAACACGAAACCCTGTTAGTTTGCTGTTGCCATGCTGCTCAGACGCGGTCTGGCCTTAGGGGCTCTCACCAGAAACTGGATTGGCTGGTGCCCTAATCATGAGCATCCTGGGATCCAAAATGGTGAGAAATAAATCTCTGTTACTTAACCCAGCTGGTGTCCAGTGGGTTAAAGCTTTCCAGTTTTCATAGTGTGAAGGGGCCACAGTGAGGGCTCCAGAGAGGCGCTGGGGCCGTCCCCGCTGCTCCGCCCGGACAGGATGCCAGACATGACACAGAGAGAGAAGACCCCACCCAAACCACGGCCCACCCTGTCCTCAGTCCAGCTCCTAAGTTTGAGCCCTTCCTTCTGCCTGGCAGAGGAGAAGGAAAGTCCTCCAGGGAGTCTCTACGTTATTTACAAAATCTCTCTCATTCAGTAGGAATGTGAAAGTGTGCCAAGAGAGGAGGGCATGAAACCAACCCAACAACAGAAGTGATGATACAAACAGATCATGTTTCATTTATACGTGGCACTGATAAGGCAGGAACTTAAAATAACCGTGATGAATATGTTTGATGGAGAAAGAGGTGAAAGTCTGCGTCATCTCAGAAAGATGGAGACAGGAAAGGTAAAAGCTGGTTTTTTGGGGGGGAGTATAAAACTGGCAAACATCTAGCAGGAATAATTTTTAAAGAAAAGCGGAGGAAACACAAATTACAATATTAGAAATGAAGAGGGAGAGTATAACTAAAAGTAATGGAAATATTAGAAATATAATAATTATATTATAAATAACTTTACAAATCTAACTTTGAAACTTTACTTGAAATAACTAAAATCCGTGAAAAATACCATTTACAAAATGAGACACTAAAGAAACAGAAATGTGGTTGTTTTATAACGCTGTTTAAATATCAATTTGCAATTGAAAGTATCTCCAAACACAAAACCCCAGGCCCAAGTGCCTTCACCAGGGATTTCTCCCAGTAACTGAGAAAATCACACCCACCCACCCGAAGTGGCTCAGTTCATTCTGAATAATTAAGAAAAGTTATTTCCCCCAATGTTCATGGTGATCACCTTGACGGCTGAAAACAACAAAACACCAAGATGAGTGAATAGGTCACTGAACATCCAGGGGCCTGCATCTCAGTTGGGCTCTCCACACGGCTGAGAAAGTCTTCTAAGTACCCTCTGGGCTCCTCCTCCACCCCTAGGGGTGCTTCTGGTCCTCATCGCCCTCCAGGACCCCCACCAACCTTCCCTCAGAAAACGTGTCAGTGACTTCATGAAGTCCACAGACTATCACATCACAAAAAAAATTAGGAATAAAAATAAAGGCACTTAAAGAAGTCAGTCTGAAGAGGCAATGCAGAGCACGGCCCCAGCCCTACGACCTTCGACCTTCGGGACTAGGAGGGCTGTCCAGACAGAGGGAAGGGCAGCGGCTGCCAAGGGGCGGAGCCCAGGATTGTAGGGCATACGTTTCTCTGCATGACATTGGGTTGGCCAAGAAATCCATTTAATTTTTTCCGTAAAATAAAAGACACATTTTTCATTGTCACCAATAACTTGATTGATATGGATATTTTGAATATATTGATTATCTTCCGCGTGGTGGAACATTGATTGTTCTCAATTCATGTCTCGGATCGCCGTCATCTTCAGCCGGTCCACCCAACCACGGAGCATCGTCCGGCAAGAAACCTCCAGCACGAACCTTCACAAAGCACTTCTGGCACGTTGGGGCGCACGCCTTCTCCACACACTGCACAAACCTATGTTCGTGTTTCAGGTGCGATTTCACCTTCCTCGAAATGATAAAGCAAAACATGCCAAAAATGTTGCTTATTTTCTTCCACCTTCAATATTAGAAAAGCTACTAAAAAATTCACCAATTTTGGTAAGTTTTTTTAATGCATGCTTGATAGGACAGCTGTCACAATACAATCTAACAAAATTATTTTGAATGAAGGCAAAGACGACTAAGCACTACTAGAGCCATCGTATGGGAAACAAACAAATCTGTGGCCAACCCAACACTAGACACTGGACGTATGTCGTTCCCCATTTGTCTAAACCCACTGAACATGCGACACAGGAGTGAACCCTGTCATCGTGGACTCTGGGTGATGACAACGTGTCAGTGCAGGTTCATCCGTTGCTGACAACTGTCCTGACTGGTGGGGGGAGGTAGACGCTGGGGAGGCAGTGCATGTGCGGGAAGGAGGCATGTGGGGAATACCTGCATGCCCCTCTTATTTTGCTGTGAACCTAAAACCACTCTTAAAAAATAAAATCTATTTAAAAATAAATTTTAAATTTTAAAAGATGCTTCAGGGCCCTCCGCAAATGTATTCATGATTACCCATGACTCCTCACAAAAGGCTTTTTTCCCGTTCCCCCTTTCCTGACTACTTTTATAATTTGCTCGACCTTCACAATGCTTGTACTCTAGATCCCATTAAAAGATAAAATATTCATTTCATCAATCAGTTTGCCTTGATTTTTATACATTTAAAACCTTCGGTTCCGATGGACCCCGTCTCCTCCTCCTAGGAAAATCTCAATTCTTCACCGCCTCGCTCGCATCTCTGTGCTTGACTTGCAGTTCTTCCCTGCAGTCTGCCGTCAGCTCTGCCATTTCTCAGAAGTCGTTCTATGGAACTCCTCATCTCAACATTAATCAGCATTGATTAATCAATACCAATATTTTGTTCTTTGACACTGAAAGCTACTTCCCTCTTAGAAACTTTCTCTTCCTTTGGTTTCTATTACACGTTCACTCCTAATCTTCCTCCTAAATCTGTGAAAGTTCGTTCTCAGTCTCCTTCAAGGTCAGCTTGCCTTCTGGCTGCTCCTGAAATAAGGAAGGTAATCTGAGTCCTTCCCTGACTTTCCTCTCCTCTTCCCCAAGGCTCCCTTCCCAGGAGCTCTCAGCGCGACTCACCTTCCAGTGCCCGCATGGAGGGACCTACGTGACCGTGGCCGTTGGAACTCTGAGTGGGGAGTGACTCTAAGATTAAGCTGGGACCAGAGAAAAAGGCTGTTGCTGACCAGGCAGGTCTTCCATGGCCCCAGGAAAGTGCACAGGCTCAGACCACATGTGCCTGGTTGCGGGAGTTATTTCTCCTCTTCAGATCCGTACCTCCCCATGTGACCTGGACAATGCTGTGTGCACCTACTGAAGAGACACTGAACGAGGTTTGCAAGAGCATCAAGTGTCCAGGACAATGATGTAGCCCAATACATCATGGTACATAACTGATACATAAGCTACATAATTCATTTACGTAACTGACACATAGGCTACAAGGTCTGACCTGAATATATCACCTTGTGCCAAACCTTGTCTTCCCCACGTCTCCATTATTCTGAACTGTGCCATTCAAACTCAAGGCAACTATGTACAGCTGCAATGGTTGGACTCTTCATGTTCCAGTGGGTACCATTCACATCATGAACAATGTTAACAGGCTGCCTAGATGTGTGTAGTGCAGCAGACCTGTCACCCCTCAGCCATCCAAGCCAAAAATCTGGACTTGCCCATGTCTCTAAACTCGGCAGGTCAGTACCTCCCTTCACACACACACATACACACACACATACACACACACAGGCTTACCTCCACACTCCACAGTGGGCAGAGTCAAGTGTTTAAAACACGCCAGTTGTGACAGCCCTTACTAAAATACTCTAGTGTCTCCCTATCAACTACAGCATAAAATCTAAAACTTCTTAGCATGACGCTTTGCCTTTCAAGATCAGAGCCTGTCTCCCTTTCCTTCTGATCTACGGCCAGGACATCCTGGCAGCAGCCCTGCCCCATAGCTCACACTCCCGGCTCCAACCCGGGACTTGCCTCAGTGCCAGCTCTCGGGGAGAGAAAGGCTGAACGTCCTGGTGTCTCCTCTTCTAAGGATGCAAATCCTTTCAGATCAAGCCCCACACTTATGGACTCATCGAACCTGAATCATTTCCTTTCTCCAAATGCAGCCACACAAAGGGTTAAGGCTCCAACCTATGAATTCCGGGCACAGGAACACTCAGTCCCTCACCAACAGCACACGCAGTCTCTGTACTGCAGATGAAGGAAGTGAGAGGCAGTGCCACATGGTAACAGCGAGTGAGGGGAGTGAGAAAGCTCAGGAAGACAACCGTGTGAGATGCACGGTCAGTCCAGACCATGGACAAATTAGGAAAAACGTCTCCTTCCAGGGCAAAAGTCTTACACTGAACTATTTGCTTTCATATCACCACCAAACCAAAACAACTGACAAATGTCAAAATAAAGGAGTCATACACCACATCAAGTCATGGCAACCTAAAGAGCAGGATTCACGGTGCTAACAATAATGGACAGAATTCAAAGTCAAAGTTAAAGAGGCTTTGTACAAGTGCACATGGTCTACCATGGAGATGTAACAGGAATGTGTATTGCCCCACATAGGGGAGGGCAAAAGTAGGTTTGCAGTTGTCGCACGGACCAAGACGTGCAGGTCCCGATGATCACAACGGTGTTACTCACTCAGAAGAATGTCACAAAGCAGCTGAAACCTACTTCTTCCCACCCCTGTATGCACAACTATATGATGCAAAAACATACAGGTACAGATATATAGACGTACACATATACAAAGTCTGATTTTTTACAAATGGGAGAAGCTGCTAGGCACAAAGGGAAACTTCATGCGCCCTATGTTGCTTCTACATTTTAGACAAGCAGAATATAGAAAACCTGTCCAAATGCATTTTAGCAGGTCACGTATTATGTGAATGAAATGACTGTATACCAGCCACGCTCAAGAGAGACAAATGAAACTGGGTTTGAATAGGAGAGCTCTGTGGGGTGTGTAATTACACAATATCACACACACACAAATCAATAGCTTCCCTTTATGCCAGAAATAATAATCAGGAAGTCATCATGAAAGTCATTCCATTCCCAAAAATCTTCTGGAAAAACATCGCCAACAAAACAAACATGAGACAGATGTGCATGTCTCCACGGAGACAATGGGAGGACCATGGAGAATGTCCTGGAAGGCAGTCTCAATAAACGGGGAGGGCCTGGATGGCGAGAAACCAATGTGACAGCACTGCTGGTGCTTTCCAGAAGCGCATACAAACTTCACGTTCTTTCACGGACCGCTGTTTGTCTGTCTGGGCGGGAACAACAGACGTCTGTGTTCGCACAGTCCTGGGGAATGGACGCCTGAGGTCAAGGGCCTGGCCGGTTTGGTTTCTCCTGAGGCCTCTCTCCCGGGCTTGCAAACAGATGCCTCTGGCTGTGTCCTCAGGTGGTCCTTCCCCTGCACACGGCCACCCCTGGGGTCCACTCTCATAAGGACCTCGGTCATACCGAGTTAGAGTTCCCCCATTGTCACTTTACCTTGTTACCTCTTTAAAAGTCCCATGTCCAAATGCAGTCACTCTGTGAGGTACAGGGGTTAGTTAGGGCTTCAATGGGTGAACGTCGGGGACACAAGGTTGAGCCCGAACAAGAATGTAGCCATACAACTGGGTTGTGACCAGTCCCGTTTCCTCTGTCTGCTTGGACACAGGACTGGACTTGGCTCCCAGGTGTCATGGGTACAAGCAGATGCCCCATTCCAGGCCAGACATCAGACTCGCTCAATTGTCACAGCTCTCTCTCCTGCCTGCTATGACATCAGAAGACTTGTATTTTAGTGACAGCATCAAAGAACGAAATGTGCTGGTTCTCTGAGAGAGCCCTGCACCCCTTCACCTGGCTGCAAGAGGCAGGACCCTAACCAGTGTTTTTCTTGGGGCGGTGGCATTTTCTTTGCACTGCAGCTCACCCCAGACAAATAGGGGACACACAAAATATACACATAATCACTCATTCTGGAACATTCTCCTCCACTGAGACCTCTAAAACGCTTCTTAGTTCATAGTGGTACCTCCTGGTAAGCACTTAAATATTGTATGGAGAAGGGGTTTGTGAAAAAGCTTAGGCTATGAACTGAACGTCTCTGCACCCCCAAAATTCATGCTGAAACCTAACCCCCAATGCAATGGCATGAGGGGCTGGAACCTTCGGGGGTGATTAGGTCATGAAGGTGGAGCCCTGATGAATGGGACCCACAGAGAGCCCCCCACCCCCTCCCCCCACGTGAAGACACAGTGAGAATTTGCTGTCAATGAATAGTAAGGTGATTCTCACCAGATACAGAATCTGCCAGCACCCTGACTGTGGACTTCCTGCCTCTAGAAACGTGAAAAATAAATGTCTATTGTTTCAGTTACTCAGTCTGCGCCATTTCTTCCCAGCAGCCGATCTAAGAGGACCTACTTTACATGATCACCTTTGTCACTGCAGGAAAAACAGCCCCTCTGAGGACCTTTGGGTAGGACAGGTCCTAGAGATGCCCCAGTGACCAAAGTGAAAAAATATTCGTAGGCCCTACCTGGAGAGCAAATTCTTTAAAAAAAGGCGCAGAGCCTGCAGGGACACCAAAATAGGAGAGCGCCCGAGATGCCACTGCAGCTGCACATCCACGCACACAGCTGTCCACGGGAGGGCCCCAGGCCGCTGCAGTCTGAGGGTGGGTCAGCGGTGCAGCAGCAGGCTTCCAGCAGGGCCCAAGTCTGCCAACTTCTGCCCAAAGTAAATCTAAAAGGACCCTCCCGTGAAAACCTGGGACTTTAAAACTTTCCAGTGTTTCAAAGGTAGCCGCCCAAGGACAACAAGCCCCTGAGCAGATACTCAACTCACAGCCAAGGCCCCAGCAGGCCCCAAGCACAGGTGAGCTTCCCAAAGGCGTCCTCGCGAGCAGCTCACGGTGCTCACTGGTGGAAAGCAGGAAGAGCATCATTAAAATTAGGCTCCTGGACACGTGCACGTGCAAAGACAGGGGACTTTGGGGAAGAAGTAACGAAAATCATTACAGAGAGCCAAAACCCTCCCAAACAGACTGACCCAAAGAAAAAACCGTGCAGCAAACAAAGAACAGGCCCAATGACAGTGAATTAAGGGACAGACACAGAAAGCTCTTCCTCGGTGCAGTTCCAGGTTCCCTCCTCGCTGTGTGAAGGTGGTGACAGAAGTGACACAGAAGTGACACACTGGGCGGGCGGGCACACGCAGCACACAGGCTGCTGACGCTGAAGGGCAGGAGGGCTGCCCTGGATGGGTCGCCCATGGATGGGAGCACCACCCTGTACACTGCGAAGGGGCGGGTTCAATTCCCGGCCAGGGTGCGCGCAGGAGGCCACCGGTCAAAGTTTCTCTCCCTCTCCCTCTCCCTCGCCCTCTCCCTCTCCCTCTCCCTCTCCCTCTCGGGGGACATCCTCGGGGAAAGATTAAAAAATAGTAATAAAATCAAATAGGCAGAGGTTTTCCTCCCCTGGTAAGCTCTGCTCTGCCCCCGGTTCTCTGGCAAACGTGCCACCTGGACCTTGTGTAACGAATATGGACCCTGCACCGCACACACATTAGAGATGCTGGCAGCTGGAAACACTGACACTGTGCCATCCCCACACCGGGTCTCCGAAACCTGAGCACCGTGCCCTCCAATGCCATGGCAGGGAGAGAAGGGGCGGGGTGTTGGGACCATGCCTGGGCGCTGGCAGGGAGAAGGGCTATGCATGCCTTTCTCTCCTTGACAAAGCTCACGTGAGCACGTCACAAAAATGAGAGTCCAAACCCAGTCGTTCTGAACCCTTGGAAGTCATCATTTATGACTGGAGACTGGCATGGCTCAGAACAGCTGGGGATAAAGGCACATGCGGAAAACGTGTGGAAAAACAGGCAGTGGGAAAGCAAGCTGTGGCGTTTAGAAACGTATTGGGAAAGAGAGGCATGTCTAGAAAAAGACAAGGAGTCCACAGAGAAGGCCAGAAGGGCGCTGCCGGATGGCTCCAAAGGGACGGGGATGAGCCAAACTGGAACGGTCACGGCCCCGTCCCTACTTGAGCAACCCCTCCTCCTGTCGGGGTCAAGGAGCAAGATGCTGCGGGGCCCTGGGTGAACATGGAGGCCTGGGGTCCCCTTGGGGTGGGGGCTAAAGCAAGTCACGGGGGCCAATTTCAAAGTCAATGGGAACGGAAAACACATGCCCCTTAAAGGAACGGGGTATGAAACAAAGTGAAAATAATAATAAAACCTACCACACAAATAATCTATAAAATGCAGGTAATAATAAAAGGAGTTCCTTCCACACGGTGAAGTGGGGGCTAACATGAAGTACATGGAGCTGCCAATTAGACAGACAGACAGAGAAAACAAGGTGGAAACCCTCACAAAGATGTCCACACGTGGGAAACCTGAGTCAATCGTGAAGACGACACTTCCAATCAGTGGGACAGAATTCAGTAACGCCGCTGTGATAACCAGATAAACGCCGAGGAAAAAGCAATATCCATCGCCCACCTGACATTTAAGAGACGCCAGCGGGGACAGCATTCAACTGGAGAAGCGAGACAAAGGGTATTAAAAAGGAAGGGGACAGGTTTTGGGGGTTTGTTTTTAGTTTTTTTTAATCCTGAGAAGTCGTTTCTGAGTAAGGCCAACAATTCAGATGCCATCAAAGCAAGGACTGAGTACAATACAAATATGACCACAAAACTAGATCATTTCTGTTTCCCTGAAAACCTCTCACGGCGGCAAGACGAGAAACCAATCAGGAAAGTGTTTGCCACTCTGTCACAAAAGAAAGGCTCGTCCCCAGCAGTGCGTCTGGGTGTGTCGGGGAAAGAAGGGCCCTTTGCTGTCGACCAGCTGTGGCTGAGTGAGCAGGAGGACAGACCACTGCAAGGTTCAGCCTGAGGCACTGAAAGGTGGAGCTACTTCCAAGACCCAAACGCGTGCCAGCTCAGAAAATTATTAAAAACACCCTCATCATTTTCTGGAAAATGATCTAAGTACACAGATCAAGAGTGATCACCAAGTTCCAGAAAAATAATTAAAGTTAATGCCAGCCAAACGTATCCTGGAGGTTGTTGGATTTCAAGGATGTAGAAAGAACATCTTAAAAACACGCAGGCATTAACCGAAAAAAAAGTTACCTACACAGGAAGAAAACTCGGGCTCCTCTTCAGCTCCAGCCTAAGAAGACAACCCAGGCAGATCTGAAGAGCTCTGACGGGCAGCGGTGTGATCCGAGAATTTGCTGCACAACCAAGTGATCTTTTATACATGAAAAACTCTCAGATACACCAAGAAGGCCTCAGAAAAGATTCCACCCAGGCAAATTGGCAAAAATGACTTGACTGCATACATATAGATTCAGAATGGGGAATGCCGGGAACTGGATGCAGCCAAACTGTCATTTGTATGTGAAGGCAAAAGGGACAGGTGCTGAGACCCGAGACCTTGACGGTGAGGGGCCCTCGCGAGGCTCCGTGGAGGGGACACAGGACAGGCGGTGGAGGGTGAGCGCGGCGGGAGAGAACAGCTCCGTGGAAAGATTGAGACCAACACCACCACAGGAGGCACGAGAACATCATGCACGTGGGTGGTCCGTTCCTGACAGAGCAGCGGTGAATAAAACTAAGCAGGGGGAGCTCTGCTAATTAGTACAATTAACGGCAGTACTTGATGAAGCAAATACAGGATAGTTTTCAAAGGAGGGAGAGAAGTCTCATCCCAAATCTACAAATTTAACTGATGATGAACAGAAAAGGAGTCAGGTATGAAAGGGGAAGTAGGATAGCTAAAAGGCTAGACATTTTTTACAAATAAATGAAAGACAAACTACATGAATGGAGGAGATCGGACAGACAGACCAACAGATACAGAGCAACAGACAATGCTCTTTCAAAAAAGTATCCAAAGGAACTTGGGACCCAGTGGACAAAGAGGACCGGAAAGAGATCTGGGCAAAGCTTTCCCTGTGAAGGTTCTAGACACTGGACTTTATGAGGGCAGGTTTGACAGACCTGCATTTGGTGTCTAGCGACCCCAGGAGGCAATCACTCTCCCTACAGCACAGGCGGCAAACACAAGGCCCACGGGCCAAATCCAGCCCTCCTCCTTGTTTTATTCGGCCTTCCACCTTGTTTCTACCCAGCAGCAGCGCCGAGCTCTCGCTTAACTGTTAAGGAGCAGTTACATTTATACAGTCCTAAAGTTACATTCAGCCCTTTGAAGGCAACCACAAGGCTGATGTGGCCCCCGGTGAAAATGAGTTTGACACACCTGCCTTAAATGCTTCCCATCTAATTGTCACCAAATCCTGTCACTGTACCCAGTGAATCTGTGAACCCATCCCCAGGGCCACTGCCAGCACCCGAGCCAGATGAAGGCCAGACACCTCTCACGGAGACCGACCCCACCAGCCAACCCATGACAGACTCCCATCCCTGTCCCCTTCCCCTCTAATCCACCTCCACCCAAGTGGCAGAGAAAACTTTCAAAACTTTAGCCCCACTGTGTTGTTTTCTAAGTTAGAACCCATCTGTGACTCTCAACTGCATCACATCATAATTCAAATTTTAACAAAACTTCTGAGGACCTCACAGTTGGGTCCCTCTCTGGCCCTGCATCTCTGTCCAGCCTGGCCCCTCCACTGGGGATGCTCTCCTGGCTCACACTGCACTGTCCCTGTGGGAGATCTCCCTGACCACCCTCCTGTGGGTTCAGGTGGCGCTGCCACCGTACCCTCCCTGCAGCCTCCCCAGGATGCCTTCAATACATGGCCATGGCGGGCCACTCTCGCCTGTTCCCACCAGACCTAAAGCCTCATGAGGAGAGAGAGAGCCTCTTTGCACTTGAACCCCACAGCCCCGCCCCACAGACGCCCAGCCCTTGGCAGACCTGGGAAGGAGAGGGGCTCCAGCTGGCACAGGACCCCTGGTTCCCTGCAGGGTCGCCCCTCCCTGAGCTTCCAGGTGGAGCATCACATTGTATAAATGCAAACCAGTGCATGTCCAACCTCCTAACAGGGTGGGGAATGGACTCACCACCCCAAAATCCCGTCTTAGAATCTAGAGGCTTGTTAATCTAGAGAAGAGTCAATATCCAAATATCCACCATTCAAACTTGGCAGTAGCTTGTTCAAAGTTCAATGCATACCCAGTACCGTGTGGCTACTTCTTCCTAGGACTTTACTTCATCCGCACAACCACCCCCAGAGAAGAGGACTATGATTACTGTCCTCACTTAACCACCAATAACACACAGAGGGCAAGTTCACCCTCCGCAAGGCGAGCCAGCCGGGCCGGGGCCCTGAGAGTGGCTGCACCTCACCGAGTCTGCTCTTCCCTGTGCAGCGCAGGGGCGACCACTTCTATTGCTTTCACCCAGTGTTCCGGCAAACTTCCCTACCACGTGACTGAACTCTGTCCTGCAGCCTTGAGTTCACCTTCCGAGTAAGAGAGGACAAGCAACGTTCCCACGTTCGCGGATGCGCCGGCAGCTGCTGCCTCTTCAGTGACCGCCAGGCAGAGTCCAAAGCACCTGCTGGACGTGTCCCATCTGACTCCGAGAGCAAACTCACGACCTTGCCTTCCCTCCCGACCTTCCCCACGCCCTAGGCCCTCCTCTCTGGATGCCTCTTCGCAAATGTTTCCTAAAAACACCCAAGCCAGTCCACACAATTTTGTTTTAGTAATAAACCTTATTTTTATAAAAATAAAAAATAAACCTTAGATTTTTTGTAATGCAATTATAGATTACAGATGATAGATGATCTTCTTAAAAATGGAGAAAGACGATCTTAAAATATAGTGGGGAAAACCCATTTCACAGACAATAAAAACAGAACAAGGGTATTTTGATCAAAGGAAGCAAAGCACCAGTGAGGACATGGAAACAACTCGAACTCCCAGGACATGTTAAGGTGTCAGTGAGCTCCTGGTTGACTTTTAAAGGCGATTCAAGTGAGAGGATTTGTTTTAAATGAAGTTTCTGACGAGCACGAACTGAATGATCGCAGGCTGGTGAAAACACTGAGTTCAGGGCACGATCGCCCACAGCTCCAGCACACGCAACACGCAGGTCCCGGCAGGAGCCTCTGACCAGGCTTGTTTTGCATGGGTCATGAGTTATCTGCAAGCGCATCTTTCTTACCTGCAGAGCCGGGAGCAGAGGAAGGAGTTGGCCCACTCACCTGCACTGAGGCGTCTTCTCCAGTGGACTGTTAGGGTGCGCCGACTCCCAACGGTGGTGGGGAGACATCCCACGAAGCCAAGGGAGCCGGGAACATAAGCGGAGTGGGTCTGGGAGGAAACCTCACCCAACATCATCAGAGATGAGCAGGGCCCGGTGGGTGATGAGCTGCCGAAGGCCAAGAGACAAATTCAGAACTCAAATCCCCCTCTAAGTCTGGATTTGGGGGACCCCCAGCCCATCACAAAAGGAGAGCAGAGCAGAGCAGGCCTGGGAGGCCAGGCCACCCCACCCAGAGCTACAGCCGGCCCGCCTGGTCTCGTGCTTCTGGCCACGCCAGCAGGGGCCTTAAGTAGGTTTGGTCGCAGGGAGTGCACCCAGGCCCAGGAGAATTCACTGAGGAGCAATTACAATCCCCTGGGTTCTGCATGGGCCTTGACCTTCCACTCCCTCACCTGATTTCACACACGCCTAGCTCACCCGCCCCCGGGAATGAGCAGCACCTATGGGGCCTGCGGCCTGTGGGTCAGAGCCAGCCCTAAACAAGCTCTATATGGACTGCCGGCTTCCAGCAGTTTTTCCTGCCCTCCCAGCCCCTTCCCTTCGCCTTCAGGCAGCTGGTTTTCCCTGGGCTCCTGAGCGGCCCTGCAGGCAGGCTTCACGACCAAGTGAATCACCCTCCCGTCCACAAGCCCGCACCCAGGACAAAGCCTACCTGCATCCGATGTGCTGGGGGCCAGGGAGGACACAGCCCCTTGAGGAAGGGCAGGATCTCCAGCAGCTGTGACAGAAATAGCCCAGCCAATTAAGATTCCAGCTGCAAAGAGACAAAGATGCAATTTGGAGCAATAATCACTCTGCACTGTGCACAGGCAGGAAAGAAAGACCTGCCTCGTCCTCAGGGTTTGGTGACCCAGCTTCAGAGCAGGGCTGGCCAGCTGGACTGTCTCCGCTCCTGATGGTCGGACCAATTCTGTATTGGAGGACTCAGCCGGGCCAGGGGCCCTCGGCTCCCCTGCTTTCCTGGCTGGTCTTCTCCAGTGGAGGTCCCAGAGCTTGTGGAAATTGGTCCTCAGGAGAGAACTGGGTTTCAGGAGGAGACAAAACTACAGGAAATAGCACATTCATGGGACTATCTGGAGAGCATGGGACTCCAGAAACTGAGCAGGCATCCTGCTGAGGAGTGAATCGCCACAAGGAAGCGAGCATCTCTCTCCCACGTTTTGTGTGGCCATGGATGGCAAGTAGGGCTGCGTGGGCTTGCAGGGGCCCTGTCCCCCTCGGGCGGAGGGCCAAGTGTGGGCGCACCCTGGGGCGAAAGCCCCATCCCCAACACAGCCAGAGGGGCTGCAGGTCAGCAGGAGCCCTCCCTGCAGGAGAATAATACACCAAGTTCGTCCGCGGAACTGCTCCCCCCAAAGCCTGCCCATCGCAGCAAACAGCAGCATCCACCAAATCGCTGAGGGCGCACACGGAGACTGGCCCCTGATTCTCTGTCGAGTCCCAAAGCATGCATCTAGTTCCCCTCCTTTCACAGCGCCATTCTGCAGGCCCACCGGTGACCTGTAAGGACCCCTTCTCTCCACACCTTACCACCTCTTATCCCTGGACTCTGATGGCAGCCCTTCTAACCTTTCTGAAGTTCTCGTTTTCATTTCCCCGATGATGAGTGACACTGAACATCCACAAGTTTAAATTTTTGGTCAAAGACATGTGCGCGCAGGTGAACAGCAGTTTAAACGGGTTTGCCCGTTCCGGCACACAGCATGCTCTGGGAGACAGGATGTAGTATTTGCCACTGGGTTAGCTCTTCTTATAAAACACAGTGGAACAAGCTGTTAAGCTGGTCAACTGTTAAGAGACCGAACTGCTTGGCCTTAGCACTCTTGAAAATAAATAGAAATAGCTCATCAAAAATTAGAAAAGTCTCTCACGAGTATGAGCTCAAAAGCCATTATCATGATAAATTAAATCTATAAAAACTATAATTTACTCATCCACTATAACAACTAATATTAAGTGACTGAATGGTGCAAACTTTGAATGTTGATGGCTTTTTTCTGAATTGCTTCATAATTATCACTACATTTAAATTTAGTGATAATTATTCCATTAATCAGCGTTACTCTAACATATAGCACAGAACTAAAGGAGATTAAATACAGAGGAACTCAACTCTTACACCCATATAATTCCCATTTATGAGGAGGTAGATATAAAATATACCAAATAAAATAAAATGGAAAATGGTAAGTGTGATTTGAAAGTTTCCAATTCTATTGGAATCAGAAGGAGGAAAAGGTAACAGCACACTTTATCAAGTGCGTATTTTTTAAATCCTTATCTCAATCTTCTCTTTAAAAACTCACCCCCCGTCTGTTATGATGACTATTACAAAAAAGATGAGAAGCGTCGTCGAGGGTGTGGAGAAGCTTAGTAAGCCTGGAACACTGTTGGTGACGAGGCAGCATGGGCAGCCTCTCTGGAAAGCAGTGTGGGAGGGTCCCAAAGAGTTAAGGAGGGACCACAGGTCCAGCCCGCAATTCTGAACACGTGTGCGCTAGGTCTGAAAGCACGATGCTACAGCACCGCTCCCCCTAGCCAGGACACAGAAGCCCCACGTGTCCTTTGTGAGTGCGGACAAAGCTAAAAACATTCACCAAACACTTAAGTGTCGGTGTCCTCGGTCATCAAACTTAGGTATGCACCAGAGACACAAGGACATTGAAGAAATGCTCCCTGCCCACAGGGAGCGCGCTGTCTGGTGAAGTGGCTCACATTCGCACAAACAAGCCAGGGCAGCGTGAAGCTCCAGGCACGCGACAGCCCGGTGGGCCTAGAGGTCGACGAGCGGAGTGAGGACAGGCAGACACGCAGGGCGCACAGCTGTGACTCCCCTCACACACGGCTCCTGGCCTGTGAGGTCCGCAGCGACAGAACATGGAAGGGGGCTTCAGGAGCTGGAGCAGTGGGGAACGGGGTTTGCGTGTGATGGGGACCAAGTGTCAGCTTGGGGAGGAGAGATGGCAGCGATCCCTGCACCACGTGGCGAAGGGGCTTCGTGCCCCAGAACTGTGCACGTACCAGCAGGTACGTGTATCCCACCTCAAAAATGAATGCTGAAGACGGTGACAAGCACCCACAGCAGGCTGGTGTCCGAAACTGGGACTGCTTCCCCCTGTCAGAAGTGCTGACTGAACTAAAAACCATAGTTTCTCACTGACAAATTACCCTCCTTTCTCCTTTTTAACTATGACTTAGAATCAGGTAAGGAAGGTAAAAGGAAAAATATTTTTTAATTTCTATCTTGAACTCATATGTATACATTTGAAACAAACGATATATACATGATTTATATATAAATTGTATGTACAAAATACAATGCATCTGTCTTCATGGGTGAATATGTATATATCACGTTAATAATCTCCAAATATTCTTCACACAAAACCAGAAGCAAACAAAACAGAAATATGACTTAAACACTTATCGAGCATTCAGCGGGCACTCAGTTACTTTCTGTCAGCTTGGGAGATGCTGAACGAGCCCCCTCCCCCGGTCTGCACGCATGTGCTGGTCGGACGGCAGGTCAGCAGGCACTCAGCAGAGCCCACGAGTGCTCGTCACTGTTCTCCTGTGTGAGCGAGTTTAGACAAAAGCAATCCAGACAGAAGAAGAAACACAGACAGATGCCGCTGGGGACAGAGGCGCTAGGAACCTCTAACAGTCCTCTCCTCCCGAAAAGCAGTGCGAACACTGATGAAATTGTCCGAAACCCACTTGAACAGAACCCTGGTAAATCACTAGAGGCTCCAAACGGGCTTCTGCATGAAAATAACTTCCACGTTCTTAGTTGGGCAGGAACAGTGCAGCGAGGGCACAGATGACATACCGCTTCCTGCCAAAATGGTGTGGTCCCTTTGGAAAATCACTCAAAAAGTCACACGTGGAGTTACCAGGGGACCCAGCAATGCCAGTCCTCGGTCTAGAAAGGAGAGAACTAAAAGCTTAGGTCCACCCGTGGACTCGTACGGCAATGTGCACAGAAGCATTACCTGTTACAGCCAGAAAGCCGAAAGAGCCCAAATAGCATGACAGGTAAGGAACCACAAGAACAGGCCTGCAAGGAACCGTCCAGCCGCGAACACAAAGGCCACAATGTGCATGAACTTGGGAACACTGTGCTAGGTGGCATAAGCCAGACACAGAAGGAAACCAGTTACCTTCCATTTATTTGAAATGTCCCAGGTAGGTAAAGCCAGAAAGGAGATCGGCAACCCCAGAGGCTGGGGGAGGGGCGTGCATGAGTGCTGATGACACAAGGCCACAGCAGTGTCCTGGAGTCACAGGGCGATGACCATGCAGAGCACTGTGGGCACGCCACACACAGCGCCCCGCACACGTCCGGGGGCGGGCTCCACCACACGGGAATCCGACCTCAAATGAAGACTTGGGCCGCTACGAGTAAGTATTCCAGCTACTGCTGCATCTCCGCTGTTTGCTTTGGTTTTTTTAAAGAAACACGTCGAGGGGAGGGGCGGAGGCTGTCTGGTCACAGAGGTAAAGAGTGCCCGCCAGGCGTGCAAGCGGAGAAGACAACTTCAACTCAAAGGAGCGTGTGAAATGGCAACAGGGGCGTCTGTGAGAGTGAAAACGTCCACTCGTTCACTCCGGGTGAGTGCGTGAGCTTGCATGCACACACATGGGTCCAGTGTCTAAACACTACTGTGAACGCACTGTAACTCAATGGCAACAACAGAGAATGTGCTTTGTGTCAGGACAGCATGTGCATGGACACACACACCCACTCCAAGACTGGAAAAGGCATCAAGAAACATAGCTACTCACATTGTATGACATGCCCCAACTTATGCTGATCTCGTCTATCGACACAAAGCAAACACTTTAATTCTGTTGAAAACATTGCTCTGTAGTCCTTACACATTGAACGCGCTACTCTCTCCCCTGAACAAACTTTACGTTTCACTTCCAATATGATATTTTTCTCAGTAGCCTTAGCTCTCCAGATCCCTTCACAGATCACCCTGATCAGTAAGAGAGTCAGGAAAGCTTTCCCTGGCGACGAATGCTCCAACACCTTTCTTCGGTGTTGCTCTCGTCTTGGGAAAACAACACCACGGCTTCCAACAGTTTCTCCTTGGGAGTTGTAACCGTCCATCATTTTTATCGCTTGAGGCAAAGGGCTGTTTTTCCAGTGCTTCATCCACAAAGCAGAGCCTCATCCTCGCTGGTGCAGACTCCGGGTGAAAACACAGACCCACCCGGCTGGGTTCTGAACCCAGGGCCATGGTAGGGTCGAGTTCAGCAGAGCGGCTCCCTCTAGAGTTTGGACAGAGATGAGCAGAGCGAGCCCGAGAGGGCGCGGAGGCCTCTGGTGTGGGCCAGGCTCATGCAATGACCGCGTTCTCGCAGTGGACTGCCTTCCTTCCCACCCCAGCCCTAGGTTAGCCCACCAGAGCTCCCGGAAACAGTGTCTCCTCTCCGGCCCCCAACAGCCCTTTCTGCATTCAGCCAACACGCACCCTGAGTATGTCATACTTCCGCCGACACCCGGCTCCCCCGTCCTCTAGTGGGACCCCTTCATGCTGAACCCAGGTGTGGGAGGGGCTGGGGGCAGGGTGGAACGCCTCCCTGTCCAACGGAACCCACTTTTCTCACTTGTGCATGTCCCATACTTGGGACTCTAAGTCTGTGGATTTCTGTCTCCTGGTGGAATACCCAAAGCCTATCTACTAAGTGTAGCATCTCCTGAGCAGAGGGATCCACAGGGACAGAAGGTACGTTTCCCCTGTCTCGGATTGTGACCGGGTCCTCCATTCTGTCGGTGAGCTGTCCTTGCCACATTATTTTATTAGCTGTGACCTGTGTGCCTGGCCTTTCCCCACTCTTGTCCTCATTCCAGGGACAGAGGTCTCCACCTCCAGGGGGAAATGAGGCCACGTCTACATTGTAAAACAATCTGTAACAATGAAATAGTTACAATAGGCAGAAAGTACATCTAGTCATTTCGTAAATCACATACACTTCCACTCATATTTAACAAAATGTTGTAGTTGCTTAGGAGGTTTTTAAGTAATAAAATACAGGAAATGCCATGAATACCCCTTTTCTTAGATTCCGCTGATCCACTGTCTTTCCTTCCCAGAAGAGAGGGAAGACCTGATATCTCACAGTTAGTGCACACACGTGTGTGCGTGAACCCACAGCTCTATACCCCAAAGAGCTGTGTGCATTTTGTATCAAAATCCTATCCCAGTGTTAACATGAGAAACAAAGAACCTCTTCCATCACGTTTCTAAACTCCTCAGTCTTTTGGCCCCTCCCAGGCTCTGGACTGAAGCTCAAACCCGTCTGAAGTCTCAAGTCACAAACACAGTTCCTGTTCCAATTAACCGTCCCTGTAAATCTCTGGGCTCCTTGTATTGGAGGGTTTGCTTTTGTTTCGGTGCCCTCCTGGGTGTTTCTCCCACTGTTTGCTCTGCCGTCCAGGTCAGAGTCACTCGCCCTCCAGTTTCAGTTTTGAAACCTTTGCACTCGATGTGCATCACCCCCACACACTCTTCAAGGCTCCTTGGAGCGGAAGCTCGGCACCCCCGGGGTCTGAATCCTGCCCCAGGAGACAAAATCTCAGTCCCACCATGTGTGTTGTGGAGCGTGGATGAGAAGGAGCTGGAATGCTCAGATCCACACCTGCAGACACCAGAGGGAGGTGACCAGCCCCCAAACGTGACACATGGAGGTGGCTGTGCACAGAGCCGGGACCAGAAAAGACCGGAGGAAACACACGCCACCTCTTCTATGCAGATCTCTCTGCCACACGGCTAGCGTGTCTGACGCACAGGAGACAAGACCTTTCGCAGGACGGGCACGGCGTGATCCACCACTACCTGTCACCAGTATCCCAAGCACACCCTTGTAAGTTGCTTGAAAATACAAAAATGTGATGATGATTATCTGAAATTCTGCTCTTTCAAGATTTTGGAAGTTTACACATAAACTAAAATAGCCTACAGAGAGATATTTCAGTCTGATTTAAAAAGAAAAGAGAAAAAAGCAACCATTCTTCCCAAGTTCTTTGAAATTGTGGCTCAAAGCCAACACCTCTAGCTGAGCCTAATGCTGCAAAAATCTATAATCCATTAGCTCTAGCCATATTAAATATATAAAAATCAATTCTAATCCCTGGTTTTCTTCCCAAGTCCCAACCTGGAATTGGAAATATACAAGAAAACACTACCTGCTCCCCAATGTCCTTCAGATTTTTGTTTGATTTGTTCTGGAAATGCCAGCCCACTTGTATCAGGAAAAATTAGGAAGCAGGTGGCACGTTGGAGGGTCTCGGGCATGTTCTCTGTCAGGCTCCTCGTCCAAGCCCAGGTCCCAGGAGGCCACGCCAGGTCTCTGCAGCCCAGGGTCCCCAGTGTTAGGGGAGTCACCTGCCCTCCAGGTACTTCCTTCCTCGGGGTCAATGACGAGCTCTGACCGGCAGGGCCGGCTCACACTCGGTGGATCACAGGGTGAGAGGTGGGCGGTAAAGGGCAACTCTGTCCCCTGCCCTTCACTGGGTGGATTCTCACAGGTGGCCTATTCCTGTGGTTGGCAGGTGTTTGCTTCCAGTGCTGAGGCCCTGTGGCACCTGCACAGGTGGGCTCTCGTTCCTAGCCCTTGATTATCAACCGTGCGTGTCTAGCCGCCCTCAACTCCAGAAGGCAGACTCTCTCCACTTCCTCCATCTCCTCTGTACTGGGACAGGTCACAGACTTTACATCTCCAGTAGCATGCCAACGCATCTGCAGCTTGGGACGCTCGATGTGTACAGATGTCATTAGGCTTCGGGGACAAGCTGTGTCACCTTTTCCCCACGACTGAAAGAGAAGTGTGGAGGTTTTGCTGGGGTGTCTGACTGAAACTGTAGGAGACTTGGGGTGGCCTGTCCATTGTTTCTACAATTTACTTTGGTTCTCAAGCATGGTCTTTTTTCCTTAACATTGTAATCTAACTGTTCTCCATCACTATTTATCTTCCTACACCGTCTTCTGCCCCACCTGCCCCTCTCTCCCTGAGATCGCCACACGGCTGTCCACGTCCACGAGTTCTTTCTCTTGTTTTACTTTATTCATTTTATTATTTCATGTGTTAGAAACCACTGGTCTATCAGAAAGCCAGAGTGTGAGTAACTCTCACAGAAGGCAGCAGTGACAAGAGCCATCGAGGCACCATGCTGGACAGTCTGCCGTGGGGTCTGCGTGGACATGCCACGTGCCGTCCTGGTGAGGGAGCAGGCGGCAGCCTGGAAAGACCCAGTGAAGTGCGGTCTGAGCTCTGGAGGGTGGACGGGATTGGAAGCGACGAGAATACGTTGTGCAGAGCACTCGTGGGCTGCGGATGGCGTGTCAGGAGGACCGCCCGGCTTGTGCATGAGGGGGCTGGGAAGACCGACCACGTGGAAACTGCACGGCCGAGGCCAGAGAGAGTGCAGTTTAAGCCGGTATTGCTGGCACCATACGTTCGCGTAACCCGAACACTTTCCAGTCCCGTATCACTGCAGACACATTACCCATCTATTATCGACTGCAATCACAGTAATTATTTTTTCACTTGGATATACAGAGCATATAATTTTGCTTTATTAATATCCATAACAGCCCTGCTGAGCCATCTGGACAATTAGCGCCACCAACCTCGAAAACAGAGTCACCTGAGGCCCAGGACAGCTGCCCCCGCTCACGCCGCCCTACGATAGCGGCGGGCACGCCGGTCCACGCTGACTGCCCTGCTGCTGGGGGCTGAGCTTTACTCACAGAGCTGCTGTGAGTAATCAGCCCCAGACTGCACAGGGCAGTCCCACGGGTGGCTCCCATTCTGAGAGAGGGAAGACAAATACGCAGAACTCACCCCCAAGCAGGTGGAAATGTGACACCTAAAACCTTCACCTCTCCTGACACCTCTGTGGGTGACGGCAAGATCTGGGAACAGGAGCAGGTGTTTGGCGGGGTTTGTACAGAGATGTCCCGAGCAAATCAAAAATTTTAAAGTTAAAGGACCCCTTGTGACTTTCTACCCAGAACCTCAGGGTTACTTTGCACTTACTTTATTCTGAGAACACAAAGTTTCGTTTGTCCTGACACAGATCCACAGAAAGCTTAATGAAAAACTACAAATGAACTAATAAGTTTTCTTCTCTAAGTTAAAAATAGAAAATGTAGCTATATCCAATACCATCAACCAAAAAAGGACTTGCTACTTACAGTGTGCAGGGGAGTCCAAGTAGTCCGAGAACAGAAGGCTATGACGGCAGCTGAGAGCTTAAATCTACTGAACAGCCCACTCGGAGGGGCCGAGCCAGGAGGTGTAGGAGGTGTAAGCCCAACCCCCACAGCCTGGTCAGCCTCACACCTCACCCCCGTCAATCCCAACTCCCACGAAACTTACAAATACACACAAGTGAAAACGTGCGGCTCTAGGTGCTGCCAGGATTCCTATTATTGGGGTGTGAGCAGTCCGAGCTGGGACTGAGAAGGAGGCTCTGCCCACACGCCCTCAGTCCATCCTGGACCTGCCCCAGGCTCCCCGCACTGCCCCCAGCTGCACTGGCCTCATCGCCGCCTGCGTGTGGAAGTTAGTTAGCATTCCAGCTTTAGGCGTGTGATTTGTTCAGGAAAAGCAGCTCTTCCCTGCGGAATGCTAAAGGGCTCATTCGGGGATCCCCACTTCATTAGTGCATGATTTCTCCAGCCGGGCAGAGGGCCCCTGCCCGTGTGCTCTCAGGCTGCTGACAGAAAGGGGGGCCATGTCCCCCCGCCTCCACTCTCCTCCAGTGCGTTCCACCTGGGGTCACCCAGACCAGCGAAGAGATGGGTGTGCAGCAAATGGCTCAGTAGCTCAGCAAAGGCGTCGGCCTGGCTCTCTTTCAGACAGGTAGTGAAGCGCGGTCTTTGCTTGCCCACATCCTCTCTTCGCATTTTAGCATGAGTCCGGGGCAGACACTAAGGACCATCATGAGAACAAAGGGCCAAACGGAGAGCCTGCAGCAGCAGGAGCCTGAAGGAGGCCTCGCGGTGCCCTCTGTCCGCCACGTGGCCCCTTCTCTTCCTCCCATCCCTGCCGCCTTGAGGGCTGGGGCGGTGCCAGCTGCGTTTCAGGCCCTGTGCTGGATGCAGAAATATCATTTGGTCCTCCCTGTGAACGAGACATACAGGGTCCAGCAGAAGTGCACCTGCATGAGTGCTATCAGTAGGGTGTGTGAATGTCTCACACAAGATGGATGGCAATTGGAACGTGCCACCTAAAACATCAGATGGTGTGCTGCAGTGTGATACTGTTATGTTACAGAAGTCCATGCTTACGATTTCATAATGAAAGATTTTTGTAATAAAAAGGGGTGTTACATGTACCGACCCCTGCACATGGCTTTTCCTGTTTTCCCATGGAGAAAACAGTCTCAGAGGATTGCCAGAAGCACACAGCACGCTTCAGGGGCGGTATTTGAAAGCAGTTATTTTCACTCCATGGGAATGAGAGACTGAGAGGTGGAAAATGAGGAGAGAGGGTCTGAGGGCCTTCCTGGGGCAGCACATCAGACACAGTCACTGAGGTGACACAGCTCGGGGCTTCCAGGAGCCCAGGGAGCCGGGGCAGGGTCAGGAGGAGGCTGAGAGCAGAAAGCTTCATCTGGTGCTAAACTCTAAGGCTTAGCAATGGGAAACACTGAAATGGGGTGCTCCAGCGAGTAAACTTAATAAAAAATAAGAAGACGAGATGGAAGAGAAGGAGAAGGATGAGCTGCTTCAGGATTTACTAAGGAAAGAACAAGCTGGGTCACGAGAATCCCATCTGGCCAGCCTTTCTCTCCTTCTCCTTCAGGGAAATAAACCTGACTTTGATATTCAGTACCAGGCTGACCTTTGAACTTGGAAAGAGAAATGACCGATTAAATCTTCCCTCATACGCGCACAAGAGTTTATATAAAATACACAGAGCGCTGCCCCAGGAAATCTGTAAGGAACAGAAACCGACGTGCATCAGGTCCCGCTGCCCGATGCTGCGGCTCTGCGTTCACAGCCTGAGGAGTCTCCTGGTGAGAGGGTCCATCTGGCTGGAAAAGTCTCATTTCTGGTGTCGGGTTACAACTCGTTTCTTTTTAGAGACAACATTGCAAAGTGGTTAAGAGCTTTGGGAATCAGGCAGCCCGCATTTGATCCCTGATGTTGCTGCTCTGTCCTCAGCGGCAGGTCACCTAACCCCTCTACGATTTCTTTACACAGGGACCACAAACAGCGAACGGGGCCGCGAATTCTAGGATAGTATGTGGAGCAGGTGGCACTAACTACTCAATTATTACCCTCTTACTTATTAGAAAAGTTAGTCATAATATGCTCTTACAATATTTTAAATCTCAAAATCTGTGGTTACACTTGCTTCACATTTGTAACACTGTGTTTTCTGGTTTTTTTTTTAAGACTTAAAAAAGACCACTTATCTGTTTTGCTGATCTCTTCAAGGTGTAAGTTTACTTTTGTTTCATTTCATCACGCAAGTCTAACTCACTAATTTTTGTTTCTGCATTTACTGATTCCTCCCATCTAATTATCTGTTTAGTGTTGTTTCTCTCAAATGGTTTTCAGCCAAGTGTTTAACTCATGTATAGGATTTGCTACACTAACAAATATTTCCCTTACATTTTCACAGCAGAATCTGAGAACATTTTTTAATGTTTATTGAAAAATATGTTTACTGATTTCACAGTGGGAGGAAGGGGGAGGGAGAGAAGCACTGACTGCCCCCCCCCACATGCATCCCAACCAGGAGTCAAAGCCCGGACGACCCCTGGGAGTGCGGGAGGGTGTTCCAACCAATCGAGCCACACCGGCCAGGAGAAGTCTGAGAAGAACTTTTGTCCATTCGTTATAACTAATGTTCTCTTTTCAAAATAACAGAGGCTATTTTACACACTCACACAAGTGGCCCTGGCCCCTGGCACACACAGGTCACAACAGAGAAAATGGGAAATGCAGGGAGTCAAAGGGCAGCGATTCTCAGCCCAGGACGAACCATGGAGTCCCCGAGGGCATCTCTCCCGTGCGGGGCCCGGCCCAGCCTCGGGAGCCTGAGTTACGAGCCTCGGATGGGACCCTTCCATCAGAGCCCTTCCTGTCCCTGTCTGCCCGCTTCTGGTGTCACATGGCTGCGGCGTGAGGACTGGCTCTACCTGGTCGTAAGCCACTGAGTGCGTGGAAGTGTCTCCTCTGCGTGCTGTGACTGTTGTTTGTGTTAGGTGCTTCCTGTATTTGTAAACTGTCTGCTGAGCCTGTTTCTGAGGCAGGTGTATTCCATGTTCCCAATTTTAACTGACCTTCAGCATTTTCTGAATCTGTTAATATGTTCCAATGCCACAGTGTTCTGAAAATAGAAGTTATAGGGCAAATTTTTAATGAGTTTTTATCTCATAAAAATAAAAGTAAATGCACAGGGTTAAGGTAAATACCAATCAATTCTAATATACTCTCCCCGCACCTCAATGGGCCCCTCTGAGCAGTATCCTTTTGGTAATTATCAGTAGGCAGACAGAGAGGTGAGAGGTAGATGAAGTCCTACAATTTCTTTAGGGTCTTCATTAAAAGCAAAAGAGATAAGTGAGGAAAAACTTTTGCTTAAATGAATGTGGGAAGAATGTAATCTTGAGGACTTTGACTATTCAACTTTGGTCATATTACACGTGTAGGCAGATCAACTGATGCAGATAGATCTACAAAAAGGACAACCACCATGAAGTGCAGTTGACGCCCTGTACCCGTCATCCGAGTTAGTCACTTTGCCTTGTCGCTTGCTCCACACCCCCCACCCTGCACCCCCAACCCCTCCACTTCCGCTCACAGGACGAGGACGTCTGGGAGTCTCACACAGAACAGGGTGGCTATGTCGATAACACTGACGGTCGATTACAGCAAAGAAAGAGACGCCTTCAAGAAAATAAAAAGGCAAACTGTAGACTGGACGGAGGTGTTTGTGATGCACATATCTGGCAGGAAATAGGCACCATGGTATGTAAAGAGCTTGTGCAAGTTCATCTAAAAAGAGCAAACATGGAGTAAATCCTGGATACAATGTGCCGCACGTAGAGCAGCGCCAGCAACATGGCTGAGAGAGAGACTTACACGCCTCACCAAAAAGAACGCTGACTCACCATGTGCTGTGAGAGAGGGCCAGCCAGAGCTAAGTGTGCAGAAATGTCATGCACCTTAAACGCACACAATGCCACACGCCAGTCACATCTGGGCGAAGGTGAGTGACAAAAAAGGGCAAACCACCAATTAGAAAATGAGCAAAATATGTGAATAGGCACTTCACAGAAAAAACAGCCTAAATGCCCAACAAGCGTAAGAAAAAGTGCTTCATTGTAGTAGTTATCAGGAAAATGCAAATTCAAACTAAAATGTGACCCTACTACATATCTGCTTAGGTGACTAAAAAGATGGGTAATACCTAATATCATTAAGCACGTGAATCCGAGGAAAACCTTGACTGGTGGGAATGTGAGGGGGTAGAACCTCTCAGGTAAATCACTTGGGCATCTCACGAAAGCGGACCTTTTGCACATCCTGTGGTCCAGCACTTCTGCTCTTAGGTACACAGAAACCAGCGCATGTGTGTGCCAATCAGGTGGACAAGAACATGCATACATGAGCACTCTGCATCACAGCTCAAAACTGGACACAGCCCAGCGTCCGTCAGGCACAGAACGGACAAAGAAGGGTGCTGTGTTATCAGTGGGATGTCATGCAGCCGAATTCAGCAAACTGGCCCGTGAGCCAACCCCGAGCCCTGCCCGGTCTGTAACATGAAGCTTCACAGGAACGCCTCCACGCCTGTTTGCCGACATGCCATCTGGGGCTGCTCTCACCTTGCCGCAGCCGGGCCAGGTGGTGAGGTCAGCAACCGTTGCTCCCGAAGCTGAAAACATGTACTCTCTCACGCTCCACAAAAAAAAAATGTCCATGCCTGTTGCATCCCAGCAATAGCAAATCACAACGACAGCTATGTACGATGACCCTCAAAATACAAAGATGAGCAAAACCAGTCAGGCACAGCCAAGGGGATTTACACAGAGCTCGAGTGCAGGCACAGCTGATCTGTGAGGTCGGAACTCAGGTCAGAAACTGCCTGAGTGGCAGGCGTGCCACCAGGAGGGACATGCAATTCCTGGGTGCTGGTCATGTTCCAGTTTTGCCCTGAGAACCGGTTACTCCGCTGCGTTCACGTACATTTGGTCAGATGACATGCATGTGACTGGTGCACTTTCCCACACATGTATCACCTGTGTGCGTGTTTCTTCAGTAATGAGCACTGACTTTTAACCACATTACAGAGCAATGCACTGAGAAAGTATCACCACGTTGCTGGAGTGTTGTGACGAGGAGATGCATTGTTTCATCATAAGCAAAATGGCAACGTAAATCCAGGAGGCTTAAACCCAGACCCAGCATTAAAAACACTACCTTCAACAGGGGTTGTTATGTGATTGGCTCTCATTACTACATTTTGCACAAGAGGATAAGTTAGAACCCATCTTCTGGCTTAAAAACCCGCCCCTTTCGCTACAACGCAACACTCTACCGCCCTCCTCACCCGAAACAAAGTAAACAAAAACAACTTAGAAGTGTGCGCACTCTGTGCCTCGCTGTTGTTACCAGTTACGACTCCCAAGAAATAACAGTGTCAGGACTGGCCAGTCACTTTAAAAAAGAAGCAGCAATTATTTCAAAGAATCGTGTGTTTAACCATGATAATCGCCTTTTTTCACACAGAACTAAAGAAGCAAAGATTATTTTAAATTATGATTAAAGAACTAGTGAATCACAAGCTAGAAAACAGAACTTATTGCCTCTCCAAGCCATGAAATAGTTCCCACCACTACTCTATAATGAACATAAAAATTTCACTTTAAATTTTTTAACATTTACTCATAAAAAATTTCAAATACACAGGAAATATGAAAAGAATATAACAGGTACCACCTTCGAGTCTTAGCATCTTAGATTCACTCATTATTAACATCTTGATGTATATGTTTTTGATATTTTACTATTTTTTAACTTCACAAGATGTAGACGCAGCCAATTATCCCAAATATCTCACCGAACCCACTGCGTTTCCCAAACCCGGGAGGACCAGTCCTCAATGTGGTACTTCTGTGTGCCTTTACAATTCTTTTACAAACTCTCTATACCTAGGTCACCACAAAGTATTGTTTTATACATTTTGAACTATGGAAGCAAGTTTTCTGAACGTATCTCTCCTCTAGGTGGCAAGTTCCAAATGGCCTGCCGCCGAGTGATGTCTCGGGCCCTCCCAGCACAGAAATCACTGGCCTTCCTCCTCGAGGCACTTCGAGGGGAGCTCAGAACCATGGCATCCTGTTCTGCCTGCCATATCTCACTTCTTAAATTGCCCAATGGAACTTGAACCTGGAACTAGGTCTCAAAATAGAAACGTCAGCAGAGAATAGAAATTAGTTCCTGAAAATATCAGAACTACCTGGGGTTGGTTTGTTTGTTTGTTTGTTTGTTTGTTTTCTTTCTTTTTTTCTTTTTCTTGTATTTCTTCTAGTCTGTTCAACCTTTTCCTGCTTACATGAAATCTCTGTAAGAAACACCGAACTGGTTTCTATTTCCTGACTTCGACAAGAAGGTCATTCTTTGGGGGGGATTGTTTTGCAGTAATTAGCTTCCGTTCATCAAGCTTTAATCAGCCAGCTTCCCTCTCACGCGGCCCCACTGCTGGATAGCCGCCGGCCTTCTCTCAATCAGCCCTGACACCGCCCCCGCCACCAGTGGGGCTCATGACGTCCAGAGCAGCTTTGCCCATTAACACCTGTCCACCCTCCTCCACGCCACCCCCACCTACTGAGGCCAAGCCGCCCTCAGGCCCATCACGCTACCTAACACCCCGGTCTGCTGTCGCGCCTCTGACAGCCCTCCTGGCAGCTGCTCTGAAGGAGAAAAAGAGGGACCTCAGGCCGCTGAAGTCCCCACAGCCCTGCACCACCTCGCTCTCGTCCCATCTCCAGCCTCCTTAGGAGTTCATACTCTCTCAGTCTCTACCACGAAACTGCGAGGTACTCTCTGTTGCTAGAATGTTTTGCCTTGGTGTCCCTGCTGGCCCAGACACATGTTAGTTAGCATGCCCAGGGCACTCCCATGCCAGGGCTGAGCTTGCCAGGCCGGCTCCCTGGAATCCTGACCACAGGGTCCTTGGGGAGTGGGGGGCCCCTGTGAGTCTGAAGTGCGGCAGAAGAGTCCGGATGCCTGGGGAGGGGAGAGCTTAGGAGGCAGCCCTGGGCAGAGAGATGCAGATGGAATTGCAAGGAGTGAACTCTGAGTGTATTTTACATTTAAAAAGTAAATTAGGACTGAAATTTGTATTTAAACAATTCACACCTATGAATACCTATGATAGCCTCCTCTCTGTTTCCAGACACAGCATATTAATTTGATTTGCCCTTGGCATGTATTCTACTGATGAAGAGATCTCAAAAGCAGGCATCCTTAAACTGTCTAAAAAATATTGCTTTCCCAGGGTTGTAAGACATTCTGTCTACATTTAAAGATAATAACAAAGCGCTACTAGAGGCAAGTTGACACCTTTTGAAATGGAACAAGTACTAGAAGAGTTGTTAGCTATGAAATTCACAGACAAATAAAATCACTGCAGAGGTGAACCCGTCTAGCCTGGGGCAAGGATGCAGGGAAATAACGTACACAGAGCATGCAAAAGCGAAAACTGAAAACACCAAGGCAAGTCCATTGTCACTGCTCTGGAACCCAACAATCTGTGCAGTTCTCCGGGTGCACAAAGTGTATGCTCCGAGTGAGAACGAGATGTGGATACTGTTCCAGCTGTCCGGACCAAACACAGATCTGCATTAACAGAAACAGTGAGGCTCAGGGACAAACAGAACTGGCACACACCGAGGAACCTGGCACATAACAGAAGGGCCATCACAACTCAGTGAGCACATTTGTTTACAAGAAAGTGTGGAGCATTTGGCTATTGTTAAGGGAGAAAATTTTAATGAGACCTGTGGGAGTTCATCAGACTCTTCTTTCTCGCTCTTCTCCCTTCTGCATGGGCACACTGCTCCACGACCTTTCCCGGCCTCCCTTGCATTTGGAGGGACATGTGCCTGAGTTCTGGCCAGCAGAGGGGCAGCCTCAATGTGCTGCATCCAGACTGGACCCACGGACACTATGCTGCACCGTCGCTGTGGCGGCCCCACTCCACCTGGAAGCCCGGTGTGAGTGACTCCCAGCACTCAGTGTGGCAGCAGCACGGGTCCCTAAGGCAGGTCTGAGTGGGGGACCCCTGCCAACTGGAAGCATGCGTTTTAGAGTTGTTTGACGGAGATGCACTTTTACTGGGTCAGACCCCAGAGACTGGAGGGTGCATTTGCGAAAGCAGCTGGCACTGCCTTTCCAATGCAGACTGCCACACACAACATGGCTCCGCGTCATCACAGATGGGAAGGCAAGGACCTCTGACAACCTCCAGAGTGCAAACCGTGTTTGTGACATCAAGGTAGGGACAGAACACTCACGCACGACAGAAAAGCCAGAGAGCAAGTCACAAGCAGACAACCCAGCTCCAGGAGAATGTAGAAGAAGCCGTCCCAGGTAGGAAGGACATTGGAAGCCCGGTAATCAAAACAATGGCGAGCAGATGCGGGGAAGATATGCACATGACTCACAGAAAATGAACAAAGAAAAATTTAAATTCCTGTAAACATTTTAAAACACAGACTAGGAAAAATAAACAAGGATACAAACAGACAATTCACAAAAGGCTGAAATCTAAATAGCCAATACCAGTATGAAAGTGTGGTCAAATTACTACCAAATGATAAGTGATTAAGGAAAGTCTGGCAAACATTCCAGGCTGAGCAGCGCTCCACGCTGGCTGACGGGGATCAGGTGACGTCGGCACTCACGCTCTCGGGTCCTGAAACCGGTGTGGGACAGGGCCACACCTGGTCAGTGACACATGGAAACCCACTGCCTGCAATCCAGCCAATTCCACGCCCAGGCACACAGCCCAACCATGTGGGCGCACACACTCATATATTCCAGAAAATTTACCATGAAACTTGGAAACAACCTTAAAAAGTCCACCAATAATGATACATAAATAAGTTCTCAAATGATCACAAATTGATCCTACATAATAGTAAATATTAAAAACTATATGTAAAAGTTTTCACATGTCTAATATTGGGAGAGAAAGACCAAACTAAAGAATGGTAAGCACAGTAAGATAAATATCTATAAATTTTCTAAACAGAGAAAATCATTGCTTTTGCTTATGGACACATGCATCTGTTACTGAAGTTCAAAACCTTGCCCGGGAAGGATGCAGAAGTGACTCAGTAGAGGGGAACAGGACAAGCAAAGCCGGGAACGACATGTGGAGCTGTGACTGGCTGTGGCTATAACACTGTACGTCTTCCCATAAAAGCATCCAACGCAAAGACACTCAAAAGTTTTATTAAAAATCTGGATCAGACGTCTGTTGTCCTAATTTCTCTATGCTTAGAATGCGTTAGAATTTAAAAATCATTAGGAATGAAATAAGTTAATAAATGGGACAGCCAAATTGTGAGAATAACTTACTCTTTATTCTTGGAATCAATGTCTTTTTTGGGGATACAAAAGCCTTCACACACTCGCCATGAAAAATAGGTGAAGAGAAGGGGAGAGAGGAAGGAGACACAGTCTCAGAAAGAGGCCCTTTCTATCCCCGTGGGAAGATGACAATCTCCCGAGAAGAAAACATTTGTTTGGAAAGTAATTTTTGTCTAGGAATGGGCTGAGAAAGTGGAACTTTACCGTTCGGCGCTCTTGCCTTTGGCAGGGCTGCCCCACAGCTGGGAGGACTAAAGCGTTCAGACCTTTGGGTCTAATCGATCATCTCATTTGACCCTTGCAGCACGCCTGCGAGGTAGCCAGACTGAGGCCTAGGACTCACTGCTGTTGGCCGGCCGCCCCGCCGACCTCCACCTGAGAAACTACCGGCATCACTGGCAGGCAGGTGCTCCCATTAGCCTCACTGGACCCATGGGAAACTGAGGGAGGGCTGTGACTCGGATCATCGAACAGGCAGGTGGCTTTGTGCTGGAAACAGGGTCCAAAGCTCCGAAAAGAGGCTTCAGGGCCCAGAACATACAGGCAGCGTCCGGCTGGAGGGGGCTGCCCGCCAGCCATGGGTGGCCCTCTGAGAGTGGCCCCTACCTGGCAACCTGCCCCACCCCTCCACCGATGGCCTGCATCCCAGCTGTACGCCACAGTCTGTGCCTCCCAGAGCCACACAGCTTCGTGTGTGAAACTGAACTGGGTCCCCCCTCAATCCTGTTTCACTCTCGGAAACCTACGCACGTCTGGGCCAGCAAGCGCTCACCGGCCCACAAGAGAACTGTGGCCTGAGCCCTACCGACTCCTCCCAGTGAGATGGCTCTAATTTCGTGAACCCGTTTTAAAGATGGGTAAGCTCACACACTGCAGTATACAGGCGATGTGTCACACAATTCTATTGACCGTACACTGCACAGAACCAAACTGTACAGAACGGAAACCTGTGTGCTTTCACTAACCAGTGTCACCCGAGAAGCCCCGTAAGAGAGTAAAACAATGAGCATGCCACACGGAAGGCACACCAACACTCTCTGGAGCCCAAGCACTAGTTTCTCCGCCTGCCGTTCCAAACTCTGCGAGGGGGGAGCTCCCTGCACCCCCGACTGTGTCTCTGACACAGCTGAAGCGGGAAAACATCTGCACCTGAGCCGCGTCCAAGAACCCCCGCCATCAGCGGCGCCCCTTGACCAGGAGCTTGCTAACACCCCAATGAACGCGTGAGCAATGGCCTTTCCATGTGCCCGCTGTCATCACACGCAGTCACTTCTATTTTTGTGTCATGCTTTTGCCGATGCTGGCCAGGATCCAGGCCTGCAGGGCTGGTGTGGCAAAGAGCCTTGGGAGAGGCCGCACCGCGACAGAAAGCACAGCTGTCACACCAAGTTATGCCGGCGAGTTGCTGGCAAGGACCTTTTTTTTTTTTTTTTTTTAAATCAAAAAACTAAACACAAGCTCCTTCTTAAGGTGCAAGGAAGACGATGCAAATTCAGGAGAATATGGGGGGAGGAAGTGGACAGCAAGGCCATCAATGTGAACTGTGGAAGGGGACCCATCCTCGACACAGGTCTGAACCTCAGAAGGAGGACTGGCCGGAAGCCGGGACGTCAGGCCCGTGCTAAGTGCCCCAGTCGCTCCAGAAGTCTCCCTGAGACGGGGGCAGCCTCCTGCTGGGAGAAGCCGAGTGATGGGCCCACCCGGCCTGAGCCTGTGTGTGTGTGTGGAGTAGGGGAGGGGTTTAGGGGAAGCTGGTAACTGAGGGAGTTACCAAGCAGGAAGCCTGATGCTGGAGTGCAGTTTCGTGACCCCAGAAAGAAACGCCTTCCACACCTTTGTGCATGAAGGGCTCTCCACCGTGTGCAGAAGCAGCACCTCATCGCCCCGACCTTCTAGCCCCTGCAAAAGTGTACGTGGAGAAGAAACTCAGTGTCTCTAACACGACGCACCTGAGGGCCAACGGGGTGGCCGGAGGCTTATGGACCAGGATGAGGACAATGAAAGGGTGGCTTCTCGTTGAGAGAGGAGCTGATTTTAAAAATGAATAAATTAATCAATTAAAGTATTAGAAGCTGTACTTTCAGTTTTTAGATTTTCCTTGGACTAATTATGAAACACACTTATTTGTTTTGTAGGAAACATTAATCCCACCATCGCGTTGTCAGCAAACCCCCCCGAAAAATGTATAATCTCAAGGACGTGACTTTCTGCTTCAACTGCATTGCCCCAAGTGTATATAATTACTAAAGATGCATTTAACACTTGGCAAAATTCAGCATTTTCCTATTTAAAAATTCTAATGTTGTCCAAGCCTAAGGCTCACTGCATATTTTAAACTTATATTCCACGTGGAGCTCCTTCACTGTATCTTCACCTTATTCTAGGTCTGCCTGGAGACGCTGTAACAGCTGCAACAGCCGTGAGTCAGAGACACCGGCAGTCCCGCCAGAGGGTCCTAACTTGAGCCCAGCAGCTCTCTCGCAGGGAAGGTACCAGGAAGCCCACTGGTTCCCCACTGTCACGTGGTAGACGTGACACCCGAGTGGCAGCTGTGGCCTTCCAGTCCTGGAAAGTTGCAGGAATTTGGAGTGGGTCCAGTGACTACGCAGCAAGAGAGCACGGGACAGCTGGTTCTGCTGTGTGGGTCGTGGCCAGGCTTGTGAGGGGAGGGCTGGGGAGGACGGACTGGAGCCAGGCAGGCGGAGGAGCAGGGGCGGAAGAGGCTACAGCTGACGGGGGTCAAAGCAGAGGGGAGGGGAAGGCGTGACCTGGGGACGTGGGGGCAGGACAGGGTTTGCCTTGTGGGGGCTCCACGGAGAACGAGCACAGCACTGGACTGCTGAGTGTGAACACGTGAAGAAGCCACATTCACTGGATGAGACAGGACCAAAAAGAAAGGAAGTCATACGACTGAAATGCCAGATTCCAGAGCTGGAACGTGGCACGACCAAAGCAAGGCCGTAAAAACACTGATCCAGCCACATCGCTGTAGGCCGAGTCTTCTGTGCCCTCCCGAGCTCACGAAGGATAGTAAGCACCAGGGTGCCGATGGCGTTAGGAGACGGGGCCTTTGGAGGTGAGTGGGCAAGAGGGAGAAGCCCTTGTGAATGGATTAGCGTTCTATAAAGGAGACCACAGAGCTTCCTGGCTGTCTGCCTGTACAAGGACACAGGACAGAGGCACAGTCCGTGAGCCAAGAAGTGGGCCATCATCAGACCAACCCTGCAAGCACCTTGACCTTGGACCTCGGACCTCCCAGCCTCCAGAACCGTGAGCAGTAAACGCCTATTGACTGTAAGTCATTCGGCCTCCAGTACTTTTGTTACAGAAACTCGAGCTAAGACAGCAACTGTCCAGAAGACGCTGAAAGCAGAACCACAGCTTGATGGCACAGGCAAGAACGAGGAGAACAAACCACAGGAGGAAAGTAAAGAGCTTTGCCAACTAGGCTGTAGTAAAGTACGTGAGAGACATAGAATTTTCACCATTTAAGTTTGGGGAGAACTGCAAAAAGCAGTTTTATTTATTTTTTTTATTGTTGTTCAAGTACAACTGTCTCCATTTTCCCCCACCACTCCCCCCACCCCAGCCACCCCTACTCTCCCACCCTCTATCCTACCCCCTTTGGCTTTGTCCATGGGTCCTTTATACGTGTTCCTTGACAACCCTTCCCCCCTCCCCCCGTCGTCCCCTCCCACCTCCCCTCCGGTCACTGTCAGTTGGTCGTGATTTCAATGTCTCTGGTTCTACCTTGCTTGCTTGTTTTCTTGATCAGGCTCCACTTATAGGCGAGACCACGTGGTGTTGGTCCCTCACCGCCTGTATTCATGACACCATCAATGGGAGGAAGTGCTGTAGTCTTCATTTCAATTTTTGATTTTTGGGTTTCTGAGTGTCCTGGAAAAACAAATTCATTTTTCTCCAACTTAACCACCAACAATAAGGCTATTGTACTTGTATCTCTGCTTCTGCTTCATTTTCAAGAGGCTGCACCTGGGCATTCGGGACTATAATCAGCACGGGCCTGTGGGTGGGAAGTTCAGTGTCACTTCATGACACATTGTCTCCCTCACAATGTGAACAGACAGCACACAAGGTCACCTAGCCCCGATCTTACACTCGAATGACGAAGCCCGGATAATGTGGACATGGTTAAAGAATGGGTCCTGTTCTTCAAACACAGCTTGGGTCACTTTTTTCTTCATTTCCCAGCATTCTTCCAATTCGAGAACCACGAGAGACTTGGTATGGCAACTTCGCAGAATCTTCACTTCCAAAGTCAGTGGAAATGGTCGTATAAAACGTATCTGGCGGTAAACATCTAAAATAGTCTGTGGGTGCACTGGCACGCCGCCTGGGCTGTAAGGCGGTGCCGAGAACCACAAAGGAATAGCCCACGCTGGTCCGTTTCCCCCGTAACTGCGTTTGCAAAGACTGACCATGCGGGTTACTCCCCTCGTCAGGGTGGGGGGCGTGGCCACCCTGTGGTCACATCAACGGGGTCCCAGAGAGAGTATTAGTAAGATCACGCTAAGGGGTATCGATTTTATGCTGCTTCCCACCCAGGGGAAGCACCATTCCAAGTGTCCTCATGAGAGCTAAAATGTCGACTTGTGTGGGATGTCAGCCGTTGTGTGGTGTCAACTTTAGAAGATCACAGATTCACTTTTCTTGAACATCTACTCTTTCTGTATCTCCTACTACTAGTGGCTGTTTGTCTGCATATGCTTTTTGTACCTACCAGAAAATGTATCTCAAACTTAGGCCAAAATTAAAGGGCCACAACCTCTCTTTTTCCATCCTGGCTTACATACCATTCCGTACACAGACAGGCATGGCAGCACCGTGTCCCTCAAACAGCAGGTGCTCGATAGACGACTGTTCAGTAATTATTGATAAGTAATGACGTGCTCAGTACCCACCATGAGAATCAGAAGTTCACCCTGTGAAAGTGTATTTAAATCAGTTTGCATTGGATTAGGTCAGCCACCTGCTGAGCGGCTTTAAAAGTGGCTGTGTGTCTTCGGGGTCAAAGCCAGAAAGGCCAGGTCTTGCGAACAGAGGCAGCCCCATGGTGCACACAGGTGCTCAGCGTCTGCACATCGCAGAGCCCTTTCCTTGGAGCAAAGTCCCCACGAGTCATTCAGCCCCTTTAGGACGGAGTGGAGGGAAAGGTCAGCTGAGAGGAAAACGTCCTGTCAGGCTGCTCCCAGTGCCGTGGAAGGGAAAGACGGCCCCACCGATGGTCGGACCACCAGGAGCGGTTCGATCCCAGGGACCACGGCGGTCCTCACATGGTGACCAAGTCCTCTGCACGGTGTCTCGCCCCTCCCCCATGGTGTCTCCTGTGCTGACCACTGTCCAGGGCAGAAACACACCTAAGGGCTCGCTGATGCCTCCGAGCACGTGACTGCCGTCAGTCACCACCTCGTCCCAAGTCCGCGCTCCACTTTCAACCCTGGTCTCCTCCTGCGAGGCTAGGTAAGTGAATCCATCACCCAGTTCTGACAGGCACGTCCGTCAGGTGGAAGGACTTGGAAAACTGAGAATCAGACTGCAGGGTATGCTGACCCCATGAAGGCTCTGTCATCGGCCATTCCCCACCCGCAGGTTGGCTGGACCCCCGGTCGCCACGGACTCGTGTTCACAGATCTCTCATTTGTCCACTCGGGAGGCGCACTGGGGACCCGCTGTGGTGGCGCCATGCTGGGAGAGTGGCAGTGAGTGATCTGATCTCCTGAAGTTCCCAGTCATGGGGAAACAATGCTTTTAAAAACACACTGGCTTCATTTGTGCTACAGGGGCTTCCCAGGTAGAGAACAGGGAACTCCGCAGCCCTGACTGGTGGAGCCAGAACACTCTCCCCAGGAACGAACCTAGAAGCCGGAGCCTGGGGGACAAGTAGGAATTAGTAGAACAGGAGAGACTAGACGTCCGCCAGGGGAGGAGGGAGCACAACAACCCCCACGAGGAAAAGAGCCAAGTGCACTCAGGGAGAGAGACGGCTGGGGCGTCACCATGGATGCCAGGAGTGGCCCACAGAGAGCTGGCGAGGGAGACGCGGGCCAGGCCTGCCGGACCCGCCGCATCAGCTTTGTCCCCAGTCCCATGAAACATGTCCTTGTCAGACAGTGTGATGGGGTCAGCCATCACCCAACCCCTGCCCATCTCCCTGACATCAAAACCCATCTCCGACAGGTGAACAGGAACAAGGACGCGAAGGAAAGGCACCCTTTCCTGCTCACTCGCTCTCCAAGCCCACGGCAGGCCCGCCCTCCCTCTGTCCTGGGCATCGCCTCCTTCAGCCCTTCACTCCACCGCCCAGCCCGAGGGCCCGAGTTTGTGACCCGCAGTCACGTCACTGGGCCACACGAAGCCTCAGTCTAGTTCCCCCGAGAGGAGCAGGATGGGAAAGCAGCAAGTACCTTCCTTGCTTCCCAGAACCTCCGAAACACGAGGAAAAGCCTGTGCCTCGCCCCAGGAGACTGCACACACATGCACATGCGTGCACACATGTTTCTGCCAGTTCCAGGAGAGCACACAGAACCATGTGTGTGTGTACACGTGCACACACGTTTCTGCCAGTTCC
>VMDR010005868.1:0-48677 GCA_007922815.1 Macrotus californicus | reverse complement strand
ACTCTCTGAGCTTCCTGGACCCCCTGGAAGTCTATTTCCTTTGCCAAATTAGGGAAGTTCTCCTTCATTATTTGTTCAAATAAGTTTTCAATTTCTTGGTCTTCCTCTTCTCCTTCTGGCACCCCTATGATTCGGATATTGGAACGTTTAAAGACATCCTGGAGGTTCCCAAGCCTCTCCTCGTTTTTTCGAATTCTTGCTTCTCCATTGTGTTCTGGTTGAATGTTTCTTTCTTCCTTCTGGTCCACACCATTGATTTGAGTCCCGTTTTTCTTCCCATCACTGTTGGTTCCCTGTACATTTTTCCTCATTTCCCTTATTGTATCCTTCATTTGTTCTTCTAATTTGTGACCAAATTCAACCAAGTCTGTGAGCATCCTGATTACCAGTGTTTTGAACTGTGCATCTGATAGGTTGGCTATCTCTTCGTCGCTTAATTGTATTTTTTTTCTGGAGCTTTGATCTGTTCTCTCATTTGGGCCATTTTTGTTGTCTTGGCGCGCCTGTTACGTAGTAAGGGGCGGAGCCTTAGGTGTTCACCAGGACGGGGCGGCCACGTCGCTGCGTTGTGACGCTGTTTGTGGGGGAGGGGTCCGAGAGAGAACAATGGCGGCCGCTCCGCTCCCTGCCGGTTACCAGTCACTTTCCGCACCACCCACAGTCCAACGGGGCCCCCCTGGTGCTGGCTCCAGTGCTGATCCCCGGTGGGAGGGCCGTGCACGCTCCAGGACCCTGTGGGTCTCTCCAACGAGCTCTCCAGTGAGGCTGGGAGTTTCTCCTGCTGCCGCCGCCTCAATCCCCACAGGAGTTTTCAATCAGAGGCTTTGAGGCTTCACCTCCCCGCGCTGGAGCTCTGGGTTGCAAGGTCCGTCCAGCTCCCGAGCCGTTTCTCCCCGTTTATCCTCACGAGGGAGTGGGACGCCCGGGCCGCAGCCGCCACCTCTCCTGGCCAGCCGCGCCTTTCCCGGATCCGCCAGCCGCCGCCCCGCCACGCGAGTCCTCTCCGCCCCTCCTACCGGTCTGGATGTATGTTTCCTAGTTTCTTGGTTGTCGGACTTCCATACGGTTTGATTTTCTGTCAGTTCTGGTTGTTTTTTCTTTTAAAATTTGTTGTTGTCCGTCTTTTGGTTGTGCGAGGAGGCACAGGGTGTCTACCTACGCCTCCATCTTGGCCGGAAGTCCCGGGTCCAGATTTTTGATAGCTTTGTGAATAAAACAGACAAGTATAAATACATACAACGTATACTTTTTTGTATTAAATAGGTTTTCATTTTTTAGAGTGAGTTCCAGGCACCATGAGATTCCACAGAAGCACAATTCCATTATCACACCTAACAAAATTAATAACTTTACAATTTTCCTTAGTATAGAGTCTAGATTCGAACTTTTTCAGTTGCTGAAAAATATCTTCCATCAATTTATTTATTTTTTATTTCTTTGCACCCAGGATCCAATAAAGGGCCACAGGT
Source organism: Macrotus californicus (assembly GCA_007922815.1). Classification (NCBI taxonomy): domain Eukaryota; kingdom Metazoa; phylum Chordata; class Mammalia; order Chiroptera; family Phyllostomidae; genus Macrotus; species Macrotus californicus. The sequence continues at coordinate 47,208 of VMDR010005868.1, read as the reverse complement.
GGCATTTAGGAGTTCTGCTTGTCTTAGTCTTTGTGAACCTAGAGCCCTCGTCCCTTGTTTGGGGGTGAGGGGGGTGGGCTCATGACCCGGTTTTATTGGAAGAGTCCGGGCGATGATCTTGTGGTGTGCCCCCCATTCTGGGTTTGTCTGATGGCGTCCTCCAACCGTGCTGGCAAGAACACTTCAGGTGTGATGTTGTTACTTACAGAATCACATCAGAGGGCAGATAGTGCCTAGCTGTTCTAGTGTCACTGGTGGCCAGTTTGGTCCCTTGGTGAACGTCGGAGGTTGCCATATTTCTTCATTGTGAAGGTCCATGTTCCCCTTCAGAACTCGTGGGTAGTGTGTGGGGTGATGCTGAGGATCACGTGAGCATCCTGTCTGCATCGACCTTTTGTCCAGTGAGTTTGGCATCTGTCAATGTCTTTGTCTAAATTGACGGTTGCCCTGGAAGCCGCAAAATGGTGATTTTTCTAATTTTATTATTCTTTCCACATGTATTAGCTAAATTCTTCTGGAAAGAAGAGCTTTCTGTTTTTCTTTTGACAAACACATTTCCTTTGAGTTCAAACACTAAGATAAGAGTAAGGCCTTTCCCAAGATTTTATTGCCAGAGCAATTTGGGATGGTAGTCTTGCAGGTGTGAGGCAGGAGATGGGGGGGAGCGTCTGAGTTGATAAGAAACCCCTGGTCCCGCATGGCTCCCAGGAAAAGAATGTGTAAGAAGGCAATGATGTCCTTTGTTTGCTTGCGTGGTCCTAGAGCCAATGTTGGCAGTGATCAGAGATGGTGCAGCTTCCACTCCCTTGTGGGATAAAGTGGTAGTAACTGCTCACTTTTTGTGTTCTTCTGTACCTATTATGCTGTCTTCCACATCCCAAATCATTGACAACTTGTCCAGGTTCCCTCCACGTGCAGTCACTGACCAGCAGTCTCCCCTAAACTCCACGTACAGGACAACGGATACCGGGCCTCTCCACATTCATTCCTGCCTTCTCTCAGCCCCACAGGACGCCCAGAGCCTGGGCTCAGGAGAAATGCCACACATCCTTTAGCTCCACACCAATTGGCCTCTTTCCTGCTCTTGTCCAAACACACCAAACCCCTTCAGAAATGGCTTGTTTTTAAGCCCTGGCTGGTGTGGCTCAGTGGATTGAGCCCCCGCCTGCTAACCAAAGGGTCTCTAGTTTGATTCCACGCCAGAGCACGTGCGTGGGTTGCGGGCCAGGTCCCCAATAGGGGGCATGTGAGAGGCAACCACACATTGACGTTTCTCTTCCTCTCTTTCTGCCTCCCTTCCCCTCTCTCTAAAAATAAATAAATAAAAGCTTTAAAAAAAAACATAAAATATTTACTGAGGCGGGTGGGGGAAGCAATGGCTTGTTTTCATGGGGGAAAGAAGAGCCTGGACAAATGGGAAAGGTGTGAGCCTCTCTCTGTGGCAAGGTGGAGGGGTTCCTTGCTGACAGGGTGGCAGTTGGAGGCAAGGGACAGAGGCTGTAGTGCCCAGTGACTAGGGACAGCGCCGAAAGAGAGCAGGGGCAGAGTGAACATAACAAACACAAACCTGATCGACTTCAGAGCTGTGCCCATTCCCGGACTGGCATTACATGAGCAGGCACATACAAGGCAAATGTTTGCGTCCGGGAGGCTGGGGAGGGTAGCAGTAGCAGTCAAGGTCCCGGGTTTGGGAGTCAGAGAGCCCACCGCCACCCGTGGGACTTGGGGGAAGTTCTTTAACCTCTGCGTGCCTGTTTTCCCGTAAGTAAAAAAATGATTTGCTATCAAGATTTGATGAGATAATGTCCATAAAGAGCTCAGACTAATGCCTGGCACATGGCATGAACCTGAGAAAGGTCAGTTATCATTATTAATTTTGGCATTATGTCTGCAGCAGTTATTAGCTACAGCACTCCCCTCATTTATTCCTAAAGTTGCACCAGACTGTTGAGTCGACATCAAGCCAACCTGATAGAAAATAGGCAAATTCAAATGGTTTTCTCCTACGATGGCAAAACTGGGACAAAGAGATGAAAATGACTTGCCCAAGGGCTCAGAGGCTGCTCCTGAAAGGCAGTGCTGCTGGGGTTCCCCAAAGACTAGGACTCAATACACGTGGAGGCCGGAATTGGAATCCAGGCTGCCCTGCTTAGTTCGCACAGTGTCACCTTGGGAAATTATCAGATTTCTGAGCCCTCCAGTGCGCGCCTACCAAATAGGGATAAAGAAGATGCCAAAGGTGGTTAAAACTCAGTAACACGAACGCATGAAGAGTGCATGTGGCTCGGGCTCAATAAAATCAATCTCCCCAATTATTATTGTTTTGCTGTTGTTATAGTAGATCCTGTGCGGCGCAGGCGGCGCCCGTCTGGGAGGCTGCGATGTGTTCTGGCTCACCATCATGCCCCAGCGCCTGGCACACTGCCTGGCACCCAGTAGACACACAGGAAACGTTTGTGGAATGTATGCACGTCGTCTAAGGAAGGGAGGGCAGCCGGCTCACTGCCTCCGAGCTTAGCCCTTGCTTCCCAAAGGCGGAGCCTGAAGCGGCCGGCAGCCGGGGAGCCCAGGCCCTCCTTGGCAGTGGGCGGAAAACCTCCACGTCCCTGACGCCGCGGCCGGAGCCGCGCGAGGGCGCCCCGCCTGGACGCACTCTTCTGTGCCTACGGCTCTCTTCCAAACCCTGTTTCGTTTTGTTTTTTTTTCTTGTTTGCGGTTTATTTATTTAAGCATTTACAGCGGCCGGGAGCAGGGGGGCTGCTGGAAAGCAGGGTCAGGACCGAGGTCGCGGTCTGTATTTGTTTTCTGCCTCCCCATCTCAGTGCTGGCGGGTCACAACACGGCTCCTCTATTTGTGCACCAGAGGAGGAGGCTCGCGGTCCCCACCTCCTGCAGGGCGAGGAAGGGCGCACGCAGTTCGGTTCAGGAAAGTGCCCTCCAGCCACTGGCCTGTGTCCCCGCTTGCGGGGACCGTCGCTCCCGGGCTTAGTTTTCTGTGCAAACCCAAGCCGGTTAAGTAAAGACAACCTCGCGCCTTCAATCCCTGACCGCAAACACTGGCGTTTTTCTGCCCTGGATTTCTGAAATTCTTGGCTCCCGACGCCCGGCTCGCGGAGGGAGGGAGAGAGGGAGGGCTCCAGCTGGTACAAACTTCCCAAAGCAGAAACCCGAGCGGCTCCCCGTCCCCCGTTCCCGGCTCCACCTGCATTCAAGGGAAAGAGGCCAGCCAGATGAGGAGGGTCCCCAAGGGTTGGGGGCGCCCTCCAGGGGCGGCTCTGGGCGGTGGGCCCTCGAGCCAGACCAGGTCCCAGCGAGGACCCGGGTGCGAAGTCGGGACACCCCGCAGGATGCCCCGCCCCGCCCCGCCCCTCCCGCGCATCTATTTAGAGCCCCGCCCGCAGCCCAGGGGATTCTGGGACTGGAAGTCCGTCCCGTCGCCCCAGGGCCGCTGCACCGTGGCCTCGGACTACATTGCCCAGGGAGCCCGCGGCCTATATAAGGCTCCAAGAGCCGCTTCCAAGTGCAGTAACCATGTGGCTGTGCTGCTGAGGCGCTCCCTCGGGCTCGCCGGGGTGGGAGGAGGTGCAGGAGGCGGAGGAGGCGGAGGGTGGAGAGCGAAAGCCACGCCGAGAGGAGGCGTGGGTGTTCCGCTTCCATCCTAACGGAACGAGCTCCCTCTTCACGAGCATGGGCTGGCCCAGCAGCTGCTGACCCCTCTCCTCGCCCTGCACCCCCAAGCCGGCGTGGCTCCCCGGGTACCAAGGTAGCGGCTGGGGCCGGGCAGAGGGCGTGGGGGAGTTGCACTGTCCCCACGACGCACAACTTTGTGCCCCGCTCTGTGGGAGCGCTTGGTGGATTTGAAAGCACTTGCGGGCGTTTGTGGGTTCTTTTCCTGCGGGTATTTTTTTGAGGGGGGAGTTTATTTGAGGTTAAAAAAAATTCTCGACTCCAGGGACTGGCTTTGAGGGCTCCCCATTCTGGAACGGAATGGCATTCCCCCAAGCTGGAAACTGTTGCAGCAGATGCAGAAAATAGGTGTTTTTTTTTTTGCGAGGGGGGCGGCGAGTGCTGGTTGTGGGGGTGTCCTGTGTGAGTCCGCCGAAGGAAACCATCTTTCTCAGAACGTAACCCTCGCTCGAGCGGCACGGTGCGGAGAATCGTGCATGTGTGGGGGCCCCAGTGGGGAGGGTTTTAAAAAACGGAAGAACACCCGGGGAGCGTTGAGGGCCGAAGTGCGGACGAAGCTCGCGCCCAATGGGGATGCGGGCTTCCGACGCTCGGTTTGCGCTGCGGGAAGCAAGTGCTTTGGGGGCCGCCAAACACTTCCCGTAGTTCCAGTCCGCTCCCCCCCCCCTCCCCACCTCCACGGGCCAAGCGGCTGCGAACTGGCAGTAAGTGCCGAGTTACCTGGACTCTTACCCCGCTTGAATCCACCAACCCGTCTATCAACTGCGGGGGGCGCTTGGGGAGCAGGGCGTCTCTGCAGGAAGGAGGTGGAAGGTGGGAATTTGGAGCATTTCTCTTGGGGACCCACCTTCGTGGTCTCACACGCAGTCTTCTTTCTAAACCCTCAGGAGCTGACTCCAGAGCAGCAGGATTCGCACCCCTGGCTGGGCGTGTTTTGGCAACAGAGTGCCTGACGGGGGTCAGGTGAGTGTGGACGCCTGTGCTAAGGCTGCAGGCAATAATGAGTTTTTGTCCTAAGCCTGTTTGACGTCCTCTCTAATGAGCTAGGGAGATGGGGAATAGAGAGGGAAAGGAAAACTGCCAGGCTCAGTCTCCCAAAACTTGCCACTGCCTCTGGTGAGGACTCCTGGGACCGGGGGGGACCCAGGGGCAAGTTCCATCAGCTGTTCTGACAGCTGGACAGGAGTGGGAAAGGCCACTACCTAGAGCAGTAAGAGGGGTGCTCGTTGGTGAACTGAGCATTGAACTTGCCCGGCAGTGTGCCGATGACTTAAATGCTGAAGGATGCAGTGGATTTCCTCTGCCAAGATGTGGAAGCAAACGTTAACTGCTCCTCTCTTTCAAAAATAGTCACTTTCTCTTTTCTTGCTGTGAATGTGCGTTTAATCAGAGCATGTTGGACTGCAAGAAATGAAAGTGGCTGCTGGCGAACAGAAAGAATTAGAACTTTAAAAAGGGAAGTGAGTGCTGGAAGTCTGAGAGAGTAGCATCCAGCCCTTGACCTGAAGCCGTCTGTCTGAATGTCAAGGACTGCGGTGGGCCCCTGTCGTTAGATGCCTTCGTGGGATATGAGCTGAGGGTTCACATTTATCTGTAAACACAAGCAGCTCCTATTTTTCCTCCCCAAACGGTCAGACTGCTCTTCAAGAAAGGGAGGTGCACATGCATCCCTGTTGCTGCAGGATCGGCCATCAAAAGTTTTTTTCTTTTGAAATGGTCAGAAGCAGGGTAAACAACAGGGTAACGGGGTGGGGGGGGGGTGTCTTAGTAACTTCTTTAATGTTCCAAATATTTAGCTGTTCCCTGGGCTACAATCTTTGGGCTTTTCTAATTAGAAAAGAAAAGCCAGACACCTCATTATAGTGGTCTAGTGCTTTTGTTTCCTGTTGATAAGATCCTCAGGCGAGCTGCTGGGTTGGGAAGCATGTGGATGTGTGAGGTCTGGTTCCTTCTGGGAGTTCCAGGGACTCTCCTGGCCACGTGGGCACTCAAAAGGCCAAGGACTGGGCTCAGCTCTCCTGAGTGAGCTGCAGACCAGGACAGACAACAGGTCCAAGAGTCTGCTCCAACTGGTCGCTAAAAATCAAAATATCCACACACCAAGTACTTGTAAGCCAGGTCCAGGGCTATCACAGGCGCCCTGGGAGTCAGGTCCAGGTGGAGAAACTGCAGTGTAGTTGGTGAAATCACCTGCCCAGTGGCTCGAGCTCGTGGAAGCCGGGGTAACCGCAGGCGGGGCTGTGCGGTGCCCACAGACACACCTAAGCGGGGCCGGGGGGGGGGGGGGGGGGGGGGGGGGGGGGGGGGGGGGCGTGGCAAGGGAGATGCTAGGAAAAATGATAAACTTCTTGCTGTTGATGAAACAAGTCTCACTTGTGTCCCGCCAGTGGGGAATGCACAGTCCCTACCCCGAGGTAAGAAGGAACCGAGGTAGCCACAGGTGTGGGACAACAGACTGGTGCTCTGAGGTGGCCTTCCTTTGTTCTGGAAGGCTGCATGCTGAGGGCCTGATTGAGAGAGAGAGAGAGACACCGGACCACGAGGAACCTCGGGTCAGCCTCAGGTGCCTACCGCACCTGAAACCCATCTTGCTCACTCTCATTGAGGCACCTGAGCCGGTCAAAGGAATCTGGCCTGTGTCCATCTGAGTAAAATGTGCATGTTTACATCCCCGATAATCTGAACTGTGGAATGCCGAGCCCTTTCCCATACCAGTCCGTTTGCTTTATGGACGGCTGTGCAAAACCTTTTCTCTTCCCTTTCTTGCTTCTCCGTGTGTATTGAAAGTATAACCTGCTCTTGGAATAAATAAAATCAGAACAGAATAGCCTATCGGGCAGGGAAAGTTCGTCACGCTCTGAAGGAGTCGCTCCTGGCCTCCACTGTGAGCCCCAGGGAAGCTGCTGGAGGGGACGGGGTGTTACGCATTTCAACCAAGTGGTGCCTTCTGGAGGGGATTGGCATCTTTTCTGTTGGAACAAGACGAGATGGTGGCTTCGAGGAGTAGTAGATGACATAAGCCACATCTGTTGCCTTTTTCCTTAAAGTATTTTCAACTTAGGGAGACCAGGGTTTAGAGGCAGGAAAGAAATGGCTAATCCAGTGGTATATAACCAGCTGACTTCCAGAGGAAAAAAGCACATGGGTTTTTTTTTGCAGATTTATAATGATCTCATGGAAACTCTGCCTGATCTCTTTACAAGCAGCTCTTAGAAAACAAACCAATGTCAAACAAAAAGTGCCTAATAGGCACAAGGAAGAAAACAGAAAAAATAAAAGTGGGCCTGGAGTTAGGGTCCAGGTCAAGCTGCCCCTGGGTCCACGGAATTAAGGAGTCCGCACAAGGCCAGTGTCCCATCTTATTTTGCTGTTGGTTTGATCTTTTAAAACAAAACATGCTGCATTCGCAGGCTCTCTACTCACGAAGTCCATGTACTTTCTTAGTAAACTTTGGCTGGTTTAAGTTTTTGCACGGCTCCTCCGGTGACGTCCACTAAGGCTTGAAGTCAGTGGCGTGACCACCCTAATTTCTGTTACTCCTACCGATTGTCATAGTGTCTGTGGCTCTGAAGTGGACAAGGATGAGCTGAAAAACGCTCCCTGACCCCATCACCCATGGGGCTGCGCCTCAGAGGGAGCCGTGTCCACGTTCTTGCCTGAGCGGGGCATGGTTTAAGGCATTCGGTGTGATGAATCTAGTCCAGAAAGTCTCATACCTGTGAGAGTTGCTGCAGTCCCAGCGTTTACCCCTTCGTTTCTTCTCTGTGCCAGGCTGTGCTCTCAGTGCTGGGGCTGCTGCTGGGCAGTCCTGCTCCCGAGAGGCTTTGTGCCTAGCTTGGGTCGGGGGAGGGGAGGGGCACAGTGTAACAGGTGGTCGGTGCTGTGGGGAAAAAAGAGGAACAGAAGATAAGTGTCAGTGAGGATGTGGAGAAACTGGGACCCTTGTGCTGTTGGTGGGGACACCAGTGTGGGGTTTCCCCAAAATTAACCCTAGAATCAGCAGATGATCCAGCACTTCCACTCCTAGGCACACACCCAAAAGAACTGAAAGCAGGGGCTTGCACAGATATTTGCACACTCACATTCATAGCGGCATTCATTCACTATAGCCAAGACATGGAACCAACCCAAGTGCCCCCTGACAGGTGAACAGGTAAGCAAAGTGTAGCACCCACACATGATGGCGTGTTACTCAGCCCTAACAAGGAAGGATGTTCCGGCACGTGCCACAACGTGGGTGAATCTTGACGTTGAGCTAAACAGAATGAGCCAGTTCCAAGAGGGCAGGTAGCATATAATATGAGTCCTGTGAGGTCCTTAGCGCCGTGAGGCTCACAGAGACAGTAAAATGGTGGGCGGGGAGGGGATGCGAAATGTGTTTAATGGGTAGAGAGTCTCATTTTGGGGAAAGAGGAAATTCTGGAAGTGGACGGTATGATGGTCATACAACACACGTGGACTTCATGCCCCTGAGTCGTGTGCTTAAAGACGGTTAAAATGGTAAATTCTGTGTCACGTGTGCCTATGTCACCACTAGAAACAAACAATGACAACGCAACAGAGAAGGGGACAAAGCACACTCCAGCGGGGGTTAGGGACCAGAGAGGGCTTTTTATCTTTTTTAATTTTACTTTTTAATCCTTGCCAGAGGAGATATGCATAGCTCTTTAGAGAGAGAGGAAGGGAATGAGTGAGAGGGAGAGAGACATCAGTCGGTAGACTCTTGTACACGCCTCGACTGTGAATTGACCCAGTGACCTTTGGGTGCACAGGACGATGCTCCAACCAATCAAGCCACCTGGGCCAGAGAACGCTCTTTAACATGGTGCATTTGAGCAGAGAGCTGGAGGGGTGAGCGGTTCTGTAGGCACCAGGTAAAGGGACCTTCCAACGGGAGCAGATGTGACCCCTTGGGGGGAGGGTCAAGGAGGCCAGGTGGCTGCCGCTGATTCAGACAGAGGAGGTCGAGGTCAAACAGTGCAGGTTTTCCCGAGGACTTCTCAACGCTCACAGATTCTCAGTGTGGTTCCCACCATCACCGAACTACATATGCCGCTGCCCTTTCTGAAGAGACGGGTGAGGATGTCACCATCACACTCTGGGTTTCTAGGCTGTCTGGGGTTGTTAGACACGTGACTTACTGGGATTGCAGTGGCTGCCGTTGGAAGGGAGCGCTCTTGGGTCGACAGGTTGGCCCACCCCTGGTTTGGACAGCACGTTCTGAGCACCTGATGGTATTCTTGTGGGTTTATCCTCACAACCCTCTGCAGTCTGCCCGGTCTTTAAGGAGCTCCCCACAGGGGACTCAGACGCTGCCACCCAGCATCGCCCTTGAGGGATGTGAAGTTCAAGTTAAGGGATTCCTTCTGATAACCGAAGCGGACCCCTTCCTGCGTGCACACTTATACCAAACACGCGCTTTGTTACTTACTGTGTAAGATGTACACGTTCAGTTACAGCAAAGCACTGGGAAGCAAACGTCCGTGGCACAGCAGAACCGCACCCCCAACCCCGCCACTCACCACGAGGGCTTCAGACCTCCCCTCCGTGTGTGCGTGTGCAAGGTGTGTATGTATTCACAGCACACAGAAAGGGACTCCAACGGCACTTCCTGTTTGGTACCTCGCCTTTCCCTCTAGCATGTTCCTTGCTAGTAAGTAGGTGTCTGCGTCTTCGTTTCTCCAGAGGGGGCGCTGTACCTCCCATGGGCTTGTGTGTGTGTGAGAGGTGACCTGCCGGGCGTCACTAGGGTGGGACAGGTACGCCAGGCCCAGCCTCCAGGCCTCCTCCTTCAGTTCATACTGGTTTTTTTTTTTTTTTTTTTTAAGAAAACTAAGTGGAAGATAAAGCACTATTCAGATGTTAGCTATCTTATTACAGGGATAAAGCCAAGTAATCACTCCTTAAATATAGAATTTCTCATTTGCTCTTCGAGGTAACTTAATGCCGTGGGTGACTGGAGTCAGGTACCCGGTCTGCCGATCTGCACTTGAGCAAGCACACATACTAGTGCATCTGTGTTTTAGTGTGTATCTGCAATATTGGGATTTTTTTCTAAAAAAACCCGTAATACTATTGTTCATCTCAAGAAAAAAACAAAGCTTCAGTTGGAAAGGAATCAAGTCAGTTCTCCCTTCCTTGATACGTACCTTTAAAAGTATGTGTGATATTGACACACATTGAACAGTTTGAGTTAGGATCCAAACAAGGTGGGTGCATTACAAACGGCTAATGGCTTTCAGTGAACGTGTTTCCTGTTGCGCCTCTTTACCCCGTGCATCTTTTTATTGCTGCTGTTCTTGCTGAAGACACTGGGCGATGCGCTGCCCCACGGTCTGGGTTTTGCTGACGGCATCTGCGTGGTGCCTCTGAGCGTGTTCCTCTGGCCCTGTGTTTACTGTAGTTTGGTGGTTGGAAGTGGAGGCGGAGTCTGTTTTTCTGCGGCGGTGGGGTGGGGGGGGCCAGGTCTGTTGTAACTTCACTCGGGGGCATATGATATGTGACGTGTCTGGATATGTCTTCTTGTGAATCTAGTAACCACTGGTGCCCATTGCCACCGTCCGTCCGCTCGTACGTGTAAAACTTCTGTTTTCTTCCTTCTTCACGCATTGGCTCACAGGTGGCAAACACGAGGCCCGCGGGTCGAGTCGGCCCGGCACCTTGTTTCTACCCGGCGGCACCTTGTTTCTACCCGGCGGCAGTGCCGAGCTCCTGGCCCCTAGTTCAGGAGTCATTACATTCACACAGCCCTAAACTAAAATAAGTTTTCTCCGTGTAGCTTTTGGTGCGCTGGGATGGATGTAGTTCATACGCGACAGAGGATCCATACTTGAGTTTCTCTCTGTTTTTGACTAGGTTTCCAAAATAAGGAGTTGATTCTCTAGCATGAGCTCTGAAAATGGTTCTCAGCTGGGGGATATTGGGCAATATCTGGGGACATTTTTGGTTGTCACATCTGGAGAAGGGATGCTAGTGGCATCCAGTGGTCAGAGGCCAGGTCTGCTTCACTGCAGAGCCCATCCCCCAGCCCCCAAATTATCCAAAATGCCATCAGTGACAGTTGTTGGGAAACCCAATGGATACTTTGTTTGCTAGTATCATTAGGAAGTCATGGATTTAAATGTTTTATATATTTTGTATCCTTTGTGTAACTATCCCTGTTGACGTTGCAGCTGTCCATCTTTGTTGCGGGAGAGACAGAGGCTATTTAGGTTGGTTCAAAGGACACCACCCTAGGAGTCGACAGTAGCTTCCTTGCTCTTGGGGTGACAGAGCGTCCCGGGCTCATCTGTACTTCTTGTCCCAGACCTCTGAGCAGCCTCTTCTCCGGGGCCCCCCAGTTCTTGTCAGTGGGAACTGCTTGTGAGAGACCTCCGCTCAGGGCCCGGTGGTACCCTCGACATTCTCACGTGGGTCAGAAGACAGTGACCAGAGAGCAGCACGCTCACCACCTGCGTGCTTTTAACAAAAGCTTTCCCAGAGGGCGGTCGGCACATCCTTGCTCTTCCCGGGGGATTTCTGAGTGCACACTTGACCCCTTCAATGGGCTTTCGGTGTCAGCCGCACTTCACTAGGTGCTCCCAGGTCCACAGGAAGTCACTCGAATTCTACATCCAGGTTTTTCAAACTGCGTGGCAACCCAGTACGAGGTTGTGACATCCGTTGAGTGGGCCTTGGTCAGTGGCTTTTTCTAACAGACTCGAATAGACAGCATTTAAAGAGTATATTGCTCCCATACTTAGAACGTGGCAGCAAATTTCCTCATCTCTCTCTGTGTGCTGCGTGCGCACACACAGTGAACTTTGGGTTATTGGTTGCTTCCTGAGGGTTGCAGTCCAACGTCTAAGAAATATGGTCCTCCAGCTTCGTTACTCTGTCCGTGGTCCCCAGACAAACATCCCTGGCTTCATCTGGGAGCCTGTCGGTTCTGCAGATGGTCAGGCCCGCCCCAGACCCACTGCATCAGAAGCTGCGGCATAATTGCTGCCTGGTGGGGGGCGGGGCGCGGGGGCGGGGGGAGATCGTACACCTGTGGGCGTCTGAGAAGGCCTTTGCTGGAGGGTGCTTGCCTCTGTGCCTTTTCACTGTTTGTGTGATTTCTGTGGTTACTTTGTTTTCCGTGGCTGGCGGTCACCTGTGTGGCCTGGCCTTTGCCTTCCCCAGTAGCCCTCTCGTTTCCAGTTAAGGGAGAAGGTTCGATCACCAGCCTAGGGTGGCAGGAGATGGGCCTGGGAGGATGCTCTCTGACATACATGCTTTGGAGATGATTTTCCTGGCTGTTCAGGCAGAGGCCGAAAGCTATAACTACGTAGGGTTGTGACATCACAGGGGCAAACCTGCTGGTGGACCGGGGAGGGAGCCGTGTTTTGTACTGTTTTAGGACCTGCTGAGTCAGCAGAACTTCTGGGCTGCTTTGTATAGCATTCCTCGTCAGAAACTGGTGAATGGGAGCAAAAAATCCCACTGGTCTCCAGGTTCCTTGGTGTTGTTTGCATTTCAGGAGGCGCTTTATCTGGGAAGTGATTGCGTTTTGCAAGAACAGCTTAAAAGCATCCCGTGCACGTGTTTTCAGCAGAAAAAGCTGGTCAACACCTAGGCGCAGGGCCGCTCATTTATGTGCCTTGGAGGGTGCGCGCGTTCACGTTCTGCGTCTGTGGCTTTCCACGGGTTCCTCTTTCTGCCTGCTGTGCCCCTCCCCGCCCCCTCTACCCACTTTGCCGAATCTTTCCATCCCCAGCCCAAATGCCGCCTCTTCTGGGAAGCTCTTCCCAGCACTTGCGAATCTTTGGCCATTCGAAACTCCGTGGCACTCTGTGTCTGTTTTCCTTGGGGGCCTTTCGATCTTCACTCGGCATCCTGCGGGGGACGTTGTAAGTGCTCACGAAACATTTGTCAGCTGAAGTGATTTATCTGGGGTTTCATCGGCCTTCGGAGGCTGGAGGCTCTTCTCAGAAGAATCTAATCTTTTGTATCTGTCCCCTGATTAGCTCCTCCTTGAATTGGTGTGTTGCTCTGAAAAGCCCCTTTTGCTGGGAGAGCCCAGTGGGGACCACGTAGACCTGCAGGAAATGGTCCCTTTTGATAGCTTTCGGGATGTTGCTCTCAGAGGGCACTGGGCTCGGGAGACCGAGTGTTAACGGAGGGGCAGTGGGGGGTAAGAATTAGGTAGTGAAACAAGCTGCTCTCAGGTTGTGACTGTCTGGGCCCGCCTGGCTGCAGGATGGTGGCTTGAGGACAGTGTCACCTGCCTCTTGGGTGCAGGCAAAACAGGTGACATCTGTGCATCTGTATCCTCTTCTGCAGAGCAGGTGTCAAAAAGCCGGCTTCGGGTCACTGCTGCCGAGTCATAGAGTAAGTGTTTGCAGAGGGTTGGCGAGCAAAGCAGCCAAGGCCGTGTCCACATCGGTGGTTCTCACCCCGTGCGGTGGGATGCCCCCGGGGGGGACACTTGGCTGTGTCCGGAGATGTGTCTGTCGTCACAGCTGAGGGGAGGGTGCTACTGGCATCCCGTGGGTAGAGGCCAGGGGTGCTGCTACACCTTCTGCAGCACACAGGATGTGACCCCATGACCAGGAATGATGTGCCCCAAAATGTCAGTAGCCCCGAGGCTGAGAAACCCTGATCTAGAGTGATTTCCCTGGGCTTAGCGAGACTTTCTCTCTCCGCGAGTTTATTAACCTGAGTAGCTCTGCTGGGTTTTTGTTGTATTTTGTCTGTTTTTGCGGTTCAGGCTGGGCTGACTTTTGCTTTTTAGCAAAAGCCCTCCCTGCCGCTAGGCCCACCGTCACTGGCCTTGGTTTCTGGATCCCTGAGGTCTAACCGTGGCCACCAATCGGCTGTGGGACCGCCAAGGAGTCACTCAGTTTGTTTGCGTTTCTACCTGTAAAATGGGGGCTGTGGGCCGAACGAGCCCGGCCCGTGCAGCATCACCCTTTCTGGCTGCCAGCTCGGAGCTCTGGGCTGGCGGGCGCTTGAGGGACAGGGGACAGGGGAGTGCATGGCGTATTGGCAGCTTTTCTGAGAAGGGACTGTGTAGATAACGTGCTGCTTCGGGACAGGGCGTTTAGCAGACGTGTTTGCGGAAAGGACGGTGGGTCTCTCACTCTCTGTTTATCTCTGGTGACTCTAGTGAGCGGCCGCGAAGCCGGAGTGCGGCCGTGACAACTGCTGTTTCTGAGGTTGTCCGAAAGGGCCCTGCTTCAAGTTGAGCCTTCTGCGTGGGTGACGTCCTTTGGGGCTGGCTGAAAACGAAAGCAGAATGTGACTTTCTAGGCTCCGAGAGAAGTGCCTTTTGCCATAGAATAAATTATCCCTTGATGGGGACATGCTGCACTTCTGAGGACTGTGTGATTGGCCCCCAAGGGGACACCCTGGCTGATATGTGTGGTAGGGGCTGGCTGGCTGGGGGTCCAGCTCAGAAATGTGCTGCTCACCCTCTTTCACTGTGAAGATGGCATCGTCAAGTCCTCGCTCAAAGGAAGCTCCAGAATTAACCGTGTGAGTGCCTGGCAACCGAAGCAGGGACCTGGTGAAGGGAACTTTTCCTTTCTCTTGGGAGGCTCAGCCGGGAACGCAGTGGGGCTTTCTCTGCCGGATTTCCAGCCATATTACCATATATGTACCTGGGCCAGGGCATCTCAGGGAGGCTTGTGCTCCTCCGGAGGGAGTGGCCTTGGCCTCCAGCCAGGACATCGATCCAGTGCCAGCAGCTCTTCCTTTTTCTGGGCATTCTCTTATTTTCCCTCTGAAAGGCCTTCTGGTTTGCCAGGCTCTGCCCGCGGGGGGCTGCTGGACCTCAAAGGGAAGCGGTGCGTTTGGTGTTGGTCAGGGCTCTGGCCCTCAAGGCCTTACCGGGTTTCTGGGGACCAAGGCCTCTTGGAGCTCCAGGTGCTTTTACATCTTTGCCCATAAGCCCTTCTCTTGACTGTCTCACTTTGAAGGAAGCCTTTTGATTTTATTCTTTTAAAAATCCTTTTTAAGGCAAGCAACAGTACAGCCAGCGCTAAAAGGCTTGGGCGGAGGCCCTCCATTTTTTTTAGGAGGTGGAGGTGATGTGGGTGTGTCGGAAGAACAGGGGAGGCTGGTGGGTTTCCAAGGGCGACATTTTCCAGCGGAAGAATGACTTCTGGTGCTTTGGGGCCAAGTGGCAAAGCTTGGTGGCCGAAGGGTCCACACAGTGGGGGCTGCGTGGGGGCGATGCAGTCAACCCTTCTCACCGGGTGGTGCTTTGAGTTTGGCCAGGTACAGTGGAGAGACCATTCTACTGGAGTGGGCAGTGACCTGTTCAGGTGGCTGCATCCCACGAGGTGTCCCTTGTGTACGTCCACTCGTCATGTGGACTGGGAGAGGCCCAGGAGAGCAGCTGAGGAGAGGCGAAAATGTAGCAGACTGGAGGAACGGCGGGCAGGAAGGCTTCCTGTCTGCTTCCCCCATGCTAAGTACGCCCATTATTTTCTTTTTCTTATTTAATCCTCAACACAGCTTGATGAGGTCAGCCCTCCCTCTGCAGATGAGGAAACTGAGGCCCAGAAAGAGGACGCGTCTTGGTCAAGGTTACGAACTTCCCGTGCCACCTGGGATGCAGGCAGGCCTCTGACCCTGGCTGCTCTCTTCTCCGTCCTGAACCCATTTGCTCTTCCTTTCCCATCGCGGCTCCAGCCCAGGCCGGCTTTCGGTTTCCTGCACTCTCCGGGCTTTGCTGCCCGAGGGCCTGTGTCCCAGCTGCTTGCGCTGCCGAAATGCTCTTCCATGTGTCTGTTCCACGTGGCCGCCCCTGCCTTAACTTTCAGGTCTTAGCGTGGATGTCGCAGCTTGTTCCCTCTGAGCGGCCAGGTTCCAGTCACTAATCACGTCGCCCAGTTTTAATCCTCTTCATACTGGTTATCACTCTCTGGTTCATCCTGCCCGTTCGATCTTTCTGGTTTGGTTTCCATCTCTCTGCCTTCAGAAGCTAAGTCACAGAGGCCTTGAGAGCAGGAGCCGTCATTGTCTTCTGTGGACCTACAACCCCCCCGTCTGGCGTGGGGGCAGCACATAGTAGGTGCTCAATAAATGTGCTGCCTGAAAATGAGGGTTCAGGTTTCAGGTCAGGGGTCCTCCTGAAGGCCCTGGCTGTTCAGCTGTGTGGTTGGCACTCGAGTCCTGTTCTGTCCAGCATTTCCTGTTTGCGCCCCCGTTGGTCCTGAGCGCACAGCTGGGGCCCGTGCCAGGCCTCAAGAAAATTCTCAGCCGCACTTTCTGTGCAGAGGGGCTCAGGACGTGCTCACCGATGACTGAGGGCCCCAGAGAACTTCTCTCAATGTGAGTTAAAACAGCCGACACTTACCAGACTAGAAGGTAACCCTGAGAAAATCAGCAGAAAACATGAAAAATAAAATAAGCCGGTCACACATTGACCCAGGAACTTGTTTTTCCATGTTTAACAACCGTTTTCCAAAACAAAAACAAAAATGCGTGAGAAGAGTGGTTTGGTTTTACCCTTGGCAAAGTGCTCAACGTTGGACCTAACAGAACCTACTTCTGCCTCAGTCTCTCGGGGCATCACTTGTCCTGTGGCCTCTGGAAGACCCCACTGGGCACCCAGAGACCGAGTGAAGAGGCACAGATGCCTGGGTATCTCTGTGAAGGTGGTTTCGACTTCGCAGACCCTCTGCGGGGGCGGCCCCGTTGAGAGCCAGGGACTTATAGGTAATTTGAAAGCATGGGGGGTGGCCGCGACATCTGAGAGAGGGGGACAAGCTGGAGGCTGATGTGGCAGAATGTAGCTGAATGTCTCCCAGTCTGGGTGTTGTGTCAGACCTTTGTGTTCAGAAATATCTGCACGGGGGTTCATTTAAGCTGTTCTTGCGAAAGAAAATTGCTTCCCAGCGAAAGCTCCTCCTGAATTGCAAAGGAACACCGAGAACTCAGAAGCCACTGTGCTTGTCTTGCGTTCATCCTTTTTTCCTTTTTAAATTTTTAATCCTCCCCTGAGGACATTTTTTTTCATTGCTTCTGAAGAGAGAGAGGTTGGGGGTTGGGGGGGGCGGTGGAGAGAGAGAGAACGAACATCAATCGGTTGCCTTACGAGCGCCCCCACCAGGATCGAACCCACAACCTGGGTTCTGTGTGTGCCATGACTGGGAATCAGCAACCTTTCAGTTTACGGGACGACGCGCCAACCGAGCCACACCAGCCAGGGCGCGTTCATCCTGTTCGGACCAGCAGGACCCCGCCTAGCAGGCCAGAAGTCCGGCGCTGGGAGGACCGCGCAAACTTAGAACGTGTGGGTTCCTCTCCGTGTCTGAGAATAGCAGCTTCAAGTACAAGCTCCTTTCTGGCTTTTACTGTGCAGCCCTCACTTGGTTCTCCTTGTAGCTTTCGGTCCCAGGCGGGGCCCTGGAATAGAAACGGACGGCCCCGGAGCCCTTGAAAACAGTTGAGTCCCCGCCAGCCTCCTTAACAGTGTGAGAAAGGTAGATGGTTGCCACTCCAGGCCTCTGGGAGTATTTCGCGTGTGTCTGGGGTGATGCACGCGAAACGGTCAAAGTTACGGTGATCGGACTCCAGTACAGGAGCGATGCATGGGTGGGGGTCTGGCCCCATGCTTGGCAGTGCGCATGCCCCCCCCCCCCGGGATGCCCCCCCATTACTGAAAGTCAGACTCTGTAGCACTCCAGGGCCTGGCGGCTTCATCTGAGTTAAAGAAGGTACGCTGGCTTGCGTGTGTCCGCCAAGACTGCATGTCAGTCTGTGGTTCCGGCCTGTCGGCTGGAGGCCAGTCGGACCTCTGGTTTCCTGCCTGCCCACCCGCCTTGAGGAGTTAAGTGGCACCTCAGGTGACTTCGTGGTTAATGAAGGTGTTCTAATTTAGTCTCATTTCAGGAGCTGCTAACTTTTAAATTCCGAATTGTGTGTAGGCGAAAGTTGAGATTTTTCTCTTTTTTGAAAAATGAATATAATGTAATTAGCCAAGTGTGTGCAGGAGACATAGATGGAAAAAATTACAAGCGCGTTTTCTGCCACAAAGCTTTTACAGGAGAAGAAATGTTCCTAGGCTCATCTTGAGCTGCTGAAGATGAAGTGAACACATTTCTTTTTTCCGTGAGGCTGTGCTTTTGCGCCCGCCCGTCTTAACACCAAAGTGGAAGAGGCTCTAAATATTGAATTGTCATCCCTTTGAAGAGGTTCCCGCCCCTAGCAGGGGCCTGGTTTGATGGGGGAAGGGGGAGTGCAGCTGCCCCAGCTGTGAATTTGGGGGCTGAAAAGCAGCATCAGCCACCTCATGGACTGAAGGGGACTGAGTAGGCGTTCCTGGGACCTTGTGCGTCCGGGTGAGTCCCCGCAGCGCTGAAGGAATAGGACACGTGCGTCAGGAGAATCACAAGTCGAGAGCAGAAGTGAAAGCACACTTGGAAAGGAGAAAAGTGGGATTTCACTTTCATTTGCAAACACAAAACTGAGCACTCCGTAAGGGCAGATGTGGTGCTGATGAGGGCCTCGGGCGGATTGTGTGGCTCACCCCCCATGATGCCCCGACGGAGAGGGAGGGTGGCCCCCTTGGCGACCCCGTGCGCCCCCCCACCCCCCGTTTTAAAGGGATGAGGGGGCTGAATGAAGTAACCCAAGAGGTGATGCTGATGCAGTTTGCTTCAGGACGTGCAGCTGATGAACCCGGCATTTGAACCCCGGCCTCCCGAGTCTGTTTCTAGCCTGCTCGGACACACCCAGGGGGTGGGGGGTGGGGGGCTTCTTCCCAGGGACAGAAGTTAGGAATTGTTTGGGGGTCCACAATTTCTCGTAGACATCTGCTGAAAAGGGCCAACAGGCCGCTCTTCACCTCTCGTCCAGCAGCATAAGCTGGGACTCACTTTCCTGTAGGAAAACAGCCACCCACACAGCAGTGCACGTCTCTGAGGCTGCAGAGGAGAGGGCGCTGCAGTCACGGCCCGGGCTAGGGACTGGGGGGCTCCAGCAGACCTGTGCCGCGTGCCCTGGGTGGCTCACGGTCTAGGGGTGCAGCTGGGTAACTGAGCAGCTTCAGGACGGGGTGGTGGCCCGCCGGGGCGGTGAGGCACTGTAGAGAAAAGTGCCCCGGACGTGGCTGCCAGATCTGGGGAGTCCGGGAGGGCTCCCTGGAGGCTGTGACATCACAGGGGGTCTCCAGGGGTGTCTGGAGTTACCTCCAGTGGTGGTGGGGGAGGGGAGCAGGGTCAGGCATCCGGCACAGTATGTGAAACCCCCCCCCCCAGGAGATGGAGGTGTGAAATGCCCTGGAGGACAGAGGCACACAGGCTGGTGGGGCACCTGGAAGAAGTTCGTTGAGGCTAGAGCGTGGAAGGTGGGAGAGAGGTGTGCAGGGAGGGGGAAGGGGCAGGGGCGAGATCATGGAGAGGCCCGGAAAGATCTGGGGAGCCCTTAAGAGGAGGGGTGCAGTTGGGCTCCCAGGAGGCCATGCGGGCTGCCTGTGTGAGCAGGCTGGGGGAGGCTGCAGCCCAGCTGAGAGAGGGGGCGCTGGCCGAGATCCGGGTGGAGGCAGAGCAGTTAAAAAGACTTGGAGGAGTCGAGCATAACTGAACATGGAATTTTACTGACTCGACTTCCTCATTCACATCTTTCCTGAAGATTTACCGAGCACCCACCATGGACCAGGCATTGGTGATGGGAACAGAATGGTATGCAAAACAGATTCCAAGACGGGCGGCCTTCAGTCGGGAAGGGCGGGACTGGGCTGGCAGGAGCAGCAGCGTGGGCAAGGGCCAGTGGCAGGGGTGAGGAGAGTGAGGCCTGGAGGCGCCCTGGGTGTTGGGGGTAGAGGGAGTGGCACGGAGGGGGAGGAGCGGGCTGGGCAGGCGGGGGTTCTTTCTGGTGCGTGGAGATGCCATGGGCTCCCAGGGGCTGCATCTACCAGCTGCTGGCCGCGAGATGCAGATTTGGGAATCTCTACCACACAGAAGGCCCTGGAGCCAGCCAAGAGGAGGGTGCAGCAAGGCACAGGGCATCACAGAATCTGAGACCGCGGAGTCGGGGCCGCCGCCTCTGGTTCCGTTCCCCACGGAGGTCTTGGAGTCTGTGCTTTTACTTCTTTAGAACAGAAACACAGCAGGGACGCAGCAGAAACACAGCTGAGCCGGCGGGTGGCGTGAGGCTCAGCCAGCCGCAGCCGCTGTCCTGCCTGTCCCCTGTCTTGTCCCGTCAAGCCACCTAGGGAATCCTGTTGTAAGAGGCACCTCAGCCTCGCAGAGCGAGCGGTGGGTCTGGTAATGGCTTCCATAGGTTGCGCTCTTACCCCGGTGGGTGCTTGGCTGCCTGCTTCATCAGCATGGTCCTGCGGAGCCTCCGGCCCACCTGCTGAGGGAGCGCCTAGTACCAACCCCATCTTATAGGGTGCAGCAAGCAAGACCTAGGGACCTTACCGACCTGGCCTGCGGCCCTCCAGGGTCAAGGTGACCGGGCTGGCTTGTAGCCCTGGCACTCTGGCCCCGGAGTCTGGGGTGGGGGCGGGCACGGGGGGATGAGCGCTCCCTAGGCCAAGGCCAGGTCAGGAACAGCCAGGGTGGTGATGCTTTGCAAACGAGCCAAGTTGTATGGAGAGATCAGAGAGCCTTCCGGTGTTGGAGGTGTTTGAGCCCTGGAGAAGCAGAAATTCTGGGGGTGGCTGTCCTCATGGGGCGGGGGGGGGGTGAGTCTGGGGAGACCACAGTGTCTCTTCACCCAGCTCCCAGAACCCGAAGCAGACCCCGGTGCCCGAGGCTCACCCCGAAGCTGCGACCAGCTGTAGGAGACTGGGGGGGGGGCTCCCCTCACTGGGCGAGGGGTGTGATTACACGCGGTGCATGGTTCCAGCCCTTGGTGTGTCATGTCAGCGTGGTGGGAAGGGCCCTCGTGCCCTGCTGTTGGGAGTGTGGCTTTTCTCAACAGGTGAGTTAGGAAGGGCAGTTACTCTCCCTGAAGCAAAATACGCCATGGCAGGTCACGCGGGATCGTTCATCTATTACATGGTGCTCAGCTGGTGTTTTGTACAGGGGAGCCTTTGCTGTGTGGAGTTTTTAAATTGTGAAGCTGTAGAACCTTCTAGCATTCCACTTCCTGCCCTTAAAGAAATACTAAGAAAATTACTAACGCTGAGCAAGCAGTGAGTCTGGCAGCCCCATCCCGGCCCCTTTCTCTGCGCTGCTCCGTCTGTTCATCACAGCAGCGCCTTGGAGGGGGTTTTGTCCTCATCTTGCAGATGAGGAAGTGGAAGTGGAGAGGTTGGGGGGCCGGGTGGCCGTGGGGGCTCATGGTCATAGCTGTGCAGAGAGAGGGGGTGGGGCCCTGGAGCTGGCAGGTGGCGTCCAGCTCAGGGTGTTAGCAAAGAGCGCTGGGGGCCCGTTTCCCCGTCCTGTCTGCAGCCCGGGGTCACGCAGCTCCGGGGCAGGGTGGCCCCCCCCCCCCACCGGCCACATTGTGTGAGCAACACAGAGCCTCTGGGTACAGCTGGCCCCACCGCAGATCTAGATGCAGGTTCTCCTGCCTGCCTCTGCCCTGCAGGGACTTCCGGAGGCTGCTCCAGGCCCTGTTCTGGGCTGTCTCCTCTTCAGGTCTCTGTGCACCTTCCTGGCCCTTGTCCTTCCTTCCAGGACAGCCCTGAGGACCGCCCCAGGTCCCCCTCCCCCATGCCTCCTCGTCCTCTGCCTCCCACCCCTCCCTCCCCTCCTCCTCTCCCTTCCCTCCCCTCCTCCTCTCCCTTCCCTCCCTCCTCCACTTCACTGCCAGTAGGTGGGGAGAGACAGCCAAAGGTTTCCAGTCAGGCCAGGAAGCCTTCCTCCTGGTCCTTTGTGAGGGGACTTAGGTTGAGACCACCAGGGGAGCATCTGTGTCCCTTCACTGCCCCCCTACCCCGAGGTTTTTGTTGTTTTTAAATGAGCCCTGCAGATTGCCCAGGTGAGGGTCATTAAGTGCGGTGCGTGGACTGGTCTGTTTGGGAGGGGGTGACGGGACGTAAAATCCCCGTAAAGGTTACTCACTCAGTTGCCTGGGCTTGTTGGGCAGGGAGAAGGCACTTATATAATTTCTTCCAACTTACCAAAGTGCTATGTGGCCACGCTAGAAAAATTAATACCAAAGTAGAACAGTTAAGAAATAGAGCTGTGGCCCTGGCTGGACAGCCCAGTTGGTTTGAGCGTCACCCTGATAGGCCAAGGTCATGGGTGCGATCTGGAGGGGCATGCTCAGAAGGAGGGAGGTGAACACCCCGGACGAGGCCCTGCGCCTGGGCACGCAGCTGCTCTCCGCGCTCAGCGACTCCCTGGGGTCCTTCTGCGAGGCCGGTGTGCAGATGGGAATTTTGTCGGCCTCCAAATTCACACAGAACTGCTTCCCGACAGTCAGTGCCAGAAGCACGCTGGTTTCCTGGCCCGTTCTGATGAGGCGTTTAGATGCACGCACACAGGAAGTAGGGCCGCGCTAGGACGTCTTCAGTCTGTGCAGCCTTTTGGATGCTGCTGGAAACCTCGGTTTGCCTTTGGGTATCAAATGTCCAGTTCAGAGGAAGTGGCCTGACGGTCAGTGGACTTGGATCTGGAGACCAGGACTGGGCAGTGGCCCCTCGGTCTCCAGGGGCTGGCTCAGTGACGCTGTCCTGTGCACAGAAGTGCCCGTGCAGTGGAATGCTCTCTGTCCCTCTGGGAGGTGCTGGCATGAACTGGCCGTCCCTTGCCGCTTCTCAGACACAGGAAACGGCGGTTCTCGAATAGTCAGTGTTCAGTCCCGGCACTCCTGCCAAGGTAGGAGGGTGCTTCCCAACTGAGCCCTCCTGCTGCAGGGTCCTTCCAGGAAGGCAGCTTGGCCCCCACAAGGACCCAGAGGCACTGTCAGGAGAAAACGCCTTCCGTGCCATCTCGGCTCCCGTGGCTTTGCAGGGAACCTGGAGGGAAGACGTGGGAAGCCTCTGGGGGCTGGGTTTGCAGGAAAGGTCAGGGGGAGACCCGTTCACCTGTGTGTCTACCCGGCAGGTGCCTGTGGGGGTGTGGGGGGGCCACCCGCAGTCCACCCTAGCACACTGCCTTCTCACGCAAGGGACTTGGGTCTCCAGGTGAGCTTAGCTTTCTACGGTCAGCTCCCACGCCTTGGCGCCAATGGCCCTGGCAAGGGCTGTTTCCATGAGCCGGGTCAATGTTTTTATTGGGGGGGGGGGGGGCGTGTAGAGATTTCCTGGGATTGATGAGCTGTTTCTAGGACTGCCCCTAACTAGCCACAGGTGCTCCCGACCAGGGTTCGTAACAGACCTGAGCCCCATTATCCTCACCTGCGTCAGGAAGCGTGTGGACAAGGGGCTGAGGCCCTGCCTCCCTGCACGGGGGTTTCTGGGGAAGGATGAGAAGGAAAGACACAGAAACAGCACTTGGGAGAAGCGTGTCCCGCTTTGGCATCCTGGGAAGGCCGTGGGGGCTTCCTCCTGTGAGGCTCACTTTCAGTGCCTCAGCCCAGGCACCTCTGGCCTGAGGTTTCTACCAGGTGCTTCCTTCTGATGTCACGTTCCCCGAGGCCACTGGCTCATGTTAGTGTTTCCTGGGTCAGACTGGCCAGCGCCTTTCTTGCTGCCAAGTTTTTGGCTGACTTCCCTGCCGTCTTTATAGTCCCTGGTTAATATCGAGGGCCCTGAACCTGCAGGATCGGATTTCGGCGTGGTTGTGTTAGAAACAAGCGTTGCTGTGCTGGGAACATCCTGAAATTCAGTAATTTATGGGGGAGAATATGGCCGCACACGTGCTCGCTTGGCTCGCTTAGTGGCCTGCCTGTCACGCGCTCACTTCAGTTTGATTTTAAGTAGGGCGCTTTGGGAGACCGAGCTGAGCCGAGCCCACACTCAGAGACTTTTTCCCCCTGCCCTGGCGCACTTTCTGTTCTAACGGTGTTGATGTTGTGCTTTCTCTAGGTTTTTCGAGACAGACATGTCGGATAAGATGTCCAGTTTCCTGCACATCGGAGACATTTGTTCTCTGTACGCGGAGGGGTCGACAAATGGATTTATTAGCACCTTGGGGTAAGAGCACGCAATTTCTCGTGTGGCAGAGTCTGTTCGACCTCATGACACCAGCTTAGAAACTGATCTTTCTAAGGAAAGAATGCTGCTACTTTTACTGGGGCCTTTCCAGGGCCTTTGAAATCATGAATGCAAAATCCCACGTCTATTCAGAATGATCGTTTTCCCCTCCTTCCTGGGGAAGGCGATGTGCTAAGTATTCAGTACGCGGGGTGAGATTTAAGATTAATGTTACAGACCCAGAGAAGGGCTTTCCACCTTCACAGCAGCTCTCCGGTCAGACGGTGACGCGTCTGTCACGGGAGCCAGGCTGGAGCTGCTCGGAGGTGGGCCTTCCTCCGCAGCAAGTCGCCGGCTGCGATCGAAAGTGACCAAGTACACAGGCCTGCGAATCCAAGTGTTGTCCTTTTGTGCTTTCTTCCACTTTTGAAAGTCTGTTTTATTGACTATGCCATTACAGTTGTCCCAGTTTTTCCTCCTTTGCCCCCCTCTGGCTGGTATCCCCCTTCCGTCCAGCAATCCCTTCCCCATAGTTCACGTCCATGGGTCATACATGAAAGTTCTTTGGCTTCTCCACTTCCCATACTGTTCTTATCCTCCCCCTGTCTGTTTTGTACCTACCATTTATGCTTATTCCCTGAACCTTTTCCCCCATTCTCCCTCTCCCCGCTGGTAATCTCCATATCTATGATTCGGTTCCTGTTCTGCTTGTTTTTTAGTTTCAGTTGTTGATAGTTGTGAGTTTGTTGTCATTTTACTGGTCATAGTGTTTGATCTTCTGTTTCTTTGATAAGTCCCTTAAACATTTTATATATTAAGGGCTTGGTGGTAATGAATTCCTTGAACTTGACCTTATCTGGGAAGCACTTTCTCTGCCCTTCCATTCTAAATGAGAGCTTTGCTGGAGAGAGTCATCTTGGATGGAGGTCCTTGCTTTTCATGACTTCTCGCCAGCCCCTTCTTGCCTGTAAGGTTTCTTTTGAGAAACCTTAACTTCGTAATCCACAGTGTCCTCATTTATCTTCTCCCGCCCTCCTGCCCTCTAGCAGAGGGAAGGAGAAGGGATGGGCCCCAGGCAGTGAAGTGGGCGGCCAACTCCAGAAGGGGCAGGGCAGGGCGTGCTGTCTTTGTGTGGGGAGGTTCAGTGGGGCCCTGGGGTGGCCTTGTTGAATCTGGCAAGAGCTGCCCTCAGTTAGCCGGGGGAGGAAGGCCAACAGCGTCCCCAGGAGCCTCATTCTTAGGGACACCGCAGCTCCCTCTAACCACAGCTGCTTCTGGAGCAGGCCCAGGCTCGGGAGTCGGTGCGGTAAGTGTCCCAGGCTCACGTGAGTCAGGCCTCCGGGAGCACGTTTTCTCAGACGCAGCTCCGAGCGACCCCGCTGCACAAAAACTTCATTTCCCCAAGTTGTCTGATGCAATGTTTTCTGTGGCTCTTGGCAGAGAGGCCTGTCTGTCGCTCGGGCCCCTCTGATGGTCCCGTTCTTCTTTTCGGCCCAGTCTTGCTTTCTTCCGTTCCTCGTGGCGGAGTCTTGCACCCCCTTAGGTTTCAGCAGTAACAGCGACGAGACCGGTGGGCAGGGCAGGCCCCTCTGTCGTCCCCGCTGACGTTCCTAGCGCTGTGCCTGCACACCTCTGCACGTCAGCCCTTCCGTCCCCGAGTTCTCTGACAGCGAGCGCTGTCGCTGCTGACGGGGGTGAGGCCTCCGAGTGACAGAGAGGCGCAGGCGCCTGTCCCCCCGGGTTCCCCACTGCAAAGACTCAGGTCTCCGAGACCGTGCCCTACCTGGCCCCAGGCAGGGTTGGCCTTCCCTGCCTGGCTCTCCTGGCCGCCCTCCTTGCTGCCCACAGCTCTGACCCGGATGCCCTGGCCACCCTCAGACCCATCTTTCCTCCATGGCTGTGATTTCTTCAGTGCCACCCCTGCCAGTCACCCAGGCTCACTTCCAGGGTGTTTCCCGGCCCACAGCCCGCCCTGAAGTCTTGGGGCGTCCTCTCCCCCGCCCCTGGCTTCTTCCACAGCATCTGCTCTTAGAATCCCGAGGCAGTCCGCGTTCTTTGCTTGGGAGAGTTTTCCTCACACATTACAAACGAATGGATGAGGAGGCCCCCCTTTCCCTCTGTGGGGAGGGCATCTGCTCTCTGAATTTGGGGCTTGCCTGCCTCTTTCAGAGGAATGTTTGTTTTCCTTGGTCCCTGCCCATAAAGTTTGAGGAAAAGCGGTATAAAAATGGACTTGGAAAATTAAGTTGGGCCTTTTCTTCCTTTTGATACTTTTGATCTCTGTGGAACACCTGTGATGGATGACAGTGAGGCACCACCCCTTCTGTGGAGCTCAGTGGCCATGCTCCAGCCCGGTCCTGTTTCTTTAGGTGGCGGTCACCGCCCTTTGAGCTGCAGGACTGAGTACATGCACATGTGCAAAGGAGGCAGGCTGCCGAGTCCCCTGCGGCCCTCCTTAGAAATGTCGGCCCTTGGGTCAGGTCCCAGACAGAACACAGCCGTGGTAGGCCTGGGCGCCGGGCGCCTGGGGTCGAGCTAGGTCAGACGCAGAGTCCAAGGAGCCTCTCCGTCCCCAAGGAACCTGGAGACCAGGAGTGTGAAGTACTGTCATCCCGTCTTGCTACTAGGAGGTGGCTGAGTGCCACTGACTGCTCATTTGCCCTCCAGCCCCAGCGGGGCCTTGCCCCCGCCCCCGCCCATCCTTGTTTGAGATCTCCGTGGGACAGTTGATGAGCCCAGCCCCGCGTGACCCTTCACAGGGTGCGTCAGGTCTGGTGGCCCTGCTGGATTGACAGTCACGGGGACTCGGAGTGGGGTTGTATGTGTCACAGTGTGCTCTGGACGTCTGCGTAGAAACTCAGGCCGGGCCCTGCACTGTCCGGATGCAGAGGCGGCTGTGTCCAAGAGCCTGAGGATGCAAACTGCTGCTGGACTGCTCTGGAGGGCAGAGAGAGCCGGCGGCAGAGAGGCTTGGGGGCCTCGTGGAGAGGACAGGGCCCTAAAAGACAGGCAGGGCTGCAGGAGGCGAGAGGGAATTCTGGAGGAAGCAGCCGTCAGAGCAGAGGCGGAGGATCAGTGGCTCCTTGCTCTGGGGCGAGAGGCAGCACCACCGAGGGGAGGAAACCCCAGAACACCGCAGCAGGTTGGCGGGGAGCCAGCCCTGTGGTCGCTGCGAAGGGGGGCCGGGCCCGGTGTGCCGGCAGCAGGGACTTGGCCGAGTCCTTGATGCTCCTCCCAGCCTCGCGCTCTTTGCGTGCCCAGCGCAGGTTCTTCAGTTGGCTCTCCTAGAAGGGACTCTGCGTCCCTCGCCCGGAGGTGCCCCCCTTCCTCCTCCCACCCCCCAAACCCCGTAGTTCCTAGAGGACCCGGGACCTCTCTCCTCCGCCCCGGCTGCTCTGTCGGCCTAGGGTGCAGGGAGTTCCTAGGTGCGTTCTCTCCCTCCTCCTACAGCCTGAGGTTATATTCCCCCGGTCGGTTTGCTTTGGTGGTCCCTGCACTAATCTTGAGCTGCCCTGGTGGTGCCTGACTCTTACTGTCCTCACATCCGGGGCCAGCAGCCTGCACAAAGCGAGCCCTCTGCGGCCTCTGGTTGCTATGCCCCCACCCTGGCTGCGGGGCTCAGA
Organism: Macrotus californicus; assembly: GCA_007922815.1. Taxonomy (NCBI): domain Eukaryota; kingdom Metazoa; phylum Chordata; class Mammalia; order Chiroptera; family Phyllostomidae; genus Macrotus; species Macrotus californicus. Next base: position 19,893 of record VMDR010005868.1, on the reverse strand, counting down.
GCCGTCCGGGAGGTGGTTGGGAGAAGAGACCTGCAGAAGGCAGCAGGGAACCCTGGGCGTCTGGGTCAGGTTCGGTGAAGCTCCGGGGTGTACGCCCCCCCCCCACCAAGGAGGGTAGAGTGATCTAAGCTCAGCCCAGGAACAGCCTGGCCACTTGATTTCTGTGCAGTGCTTAGGGTTTATTTTCTTGAACTGGACCAGAGGTAGCATTTGTCTTCATCTGTTTTGCAGGCTGGTCGATGACCGCTGTGTTGTGCAGCCGGAGACCGGGGACCTCAACAACCCACCCAAGAAATTCCGAGGTGAGCCGGCAACCTTCTGGCGTGGGCAGCTTGCCTGACTTGAAAGTCCATGAAGTGTGTTGCCGTGTTGGTTTTTTTGTTTTGTTTACTGACATGTATATTTTTTTAAAGTGTGATTTCAACTCAGAGCTTAATGACCTCTTGAAAATGCTCGAGTGAGTTCGGTGTCAGGACTGGAGTGGCTTTTACGAGGGCTTCGTTGCTCTGCCGCATGCCCCCGGCCGACTCGGTTTATTTCGGCGAACCCCCTGCCCCGCTGCAGGCTCTGATGCTCCGCGGTGCCTCACCTGCGGCGGGGAGTTCCGCAGAGACTGTCAGGACAGCTTTCCACCAGTGCTGGCTTCCTTTTAGGGCCCTTGCCCTTGGTGTCTCCTTGGAAGGTGGCTTAGTTTATTTCAGGAGGTGTCTCACAGGCAGTTGGTGACTTGAGGTGACGGGAGATGTTTTGTCCTCTCCGTCGTGGTGGTCAGCGAGTCTCCGCTTGAGCGGCGGAGTGCTGATCGCGGAGGGATTTGGAGCGGGTGCTCGGCCGCTGCTGACCAGTAGTGACCGGGGGTGGGGTGGGGTGGGGGGTGCCCGAGAACTGGCATTTTCAAGGCTCCCCAGGTGACTCCAAAGCCAGGGTTGAGGTAAGTGACCGGCTCAGGTGTTTGACTCCTGGCCTCAGCCCCCAAGGGCTCAAACCTTCTCATTTGCAAATCATATCATTTGAGTTAGAAGTCCTTGTTGTTAGGCGGCTTAGAAACTGCTGTTCTGGTTAAAAGCTAAAGAAATTCTGTAAACTAGGAAGCAGACATTCAGGTGGAGAGAGGCAGCGGGGCAGAGCTGGTGCTGAGCTGAGGCCGTCAGAAAGGTTTGCGGGGGAGGTGGGAGAGGTAGGGGGCCGTGCTGGTTAGGAAAACAATTGTTGGCCAGTCCCTGGGCGGATGGGGGGTAGACTCCTCTGTCCTCCCACGCACAGGCCTTCGGAGCTGGGGGAGGAGCCTAGGAAAGAAGTGATTGTGCTGTGCAAAGTTGGACGGTTAAATGGGCTCACCACCGTCGAAGTCGGGCGGTGGGTTTTGCTGGCACAGGGGGCCAAGTGCCTGGTCTCAGCTGTGTGTCTGCTGGCGAATGCAAAGCAACTGTTTCAAGATAAAAGCAAGTCTGATGGAGGGCATTTGGGAAGAACCGAGCTCCGTGTATGGCTGGCCGGGTCTGCAGGTGGTCAGGTGGCTGCCTCGGCGTGTTGAAAGGCTTTCTCTGTAAAAGAACAGTAGTGCCTCCTTGGGCTGTGAGGTGCTTAGAACTGGCGGGCCAGACCTGGTTCGGAATCGGCTTTGCTGCAGGCGCTGTGAGTGTCCGGCAGCACGGCCACACCGGTGAGGGACTGGTGCCCCTCCCTCTGCGCGTGGCTGCTCAGGCCAGCAAGCCCCCCACTGCCTCGGCGCCTGGGCAGCGAGGAGGATGCTGACCTTCACTTACGGTGTAGCATGCTTGAAACCTTTTTTTTTCTAAAATGAAGAAAAAGATCTCTCTTTGGGAAGGGATTACTGCGTTTCCAAACAGAAGCGTGTTCTGAGGTTGTTTCGATGTTTAGCGATGGGGTGGCAGGGAGGCGTTTCTGGCCCATGTGCGCACCCTGCGGGGTGACAAACGGGACCAACACAGAAGCAGGAGTGACGCGCCGGACGGGAGCACGGCGTCCGTCTGAGCAGTTGGCAGGGCTGCGTTCAGTCGTCGGGGTTTGCTGCTTCGAGAGCCGTTGTCACCTGCTCTCAGGCAGCTGGAGACCAAAGGCCTGTGTCTGCAGCCCTCCCGGGGCTTCTGACTCCCGGTGTAGTCGTGGGCGCTCCTCAGATGTGCCCCCATGTGCTTGGTGACACAGGCCCTGGGAGCAGGGTGCCCGGGTTCCGAGCGAAGGTCCCCTAACCCTTAGCTCTGTGACACGTGACTAACTGCGTGACCCCCGGGAACCTTGGTTCTCTCGTCTGCTTCGTACGGTCACTGTGAAGATCAGATGTGTTTGGAGTTCGGTGCCGAAGGAGCCTGGTCCCCAGTTCAGGGCTCAGTGTGCCTTGTCCTTCGTCAAGTGCCAAGTACACAGTCAAGCTGTGGCCTCGTCACCTCCAGTCTGCACACGAGAATGGGCCCAGTTATCACTTCCTGTCCACGCTCTTCTGGGTTTGAATTTGATCCCGTTTACATGAGAGGGAAAGCCACGTGGGAGGGCAGAAGCCCTGGGCCTTCTGACGTCGAGTGTGTTTAGGATGGGCTGTGGGTCACACAGCGGGTCCCCGAGACGTGGTGTGGGTTCTGTGTGTGGTGCGGCCGAGGGTCTGGTCTGGGGCAGCAGGCCCCTGGCCAGCTCCAGAGTGAGTTGTTGGCTGAAGTCTGGTTCCTCAGCATGTGTCTGGCTTCACACAGTGACAGCCTGGAGCCGTGGTCTCAGGATGACACTGGCTGTGACAGGCCACTCCTGGATCGAAGGCAGGGCCTGAACGGAGGCTTGGGGCTTTTGTGTTTACCGGGCCCTCTTTCCCCAGCCCCGGGGCGCTTGTTCGATGCCACGCACCTGTCTGGGAGCGCATGGACTTATCTGGACAGCTTGTCTGAGAGGGAGAATAGGGGGGTCTGCGTCCCACGTGAGCTCTTTGTGGATTGGCCTTGAACCTCCCAGCAGCCCTGCAGGGGCCGCAGGAAGAACGGCATTTTTTATGATCGAGTGATAAGTATGTGATTGCCAGCAGCCTGCTTATCTGGCCACCGTCCTGCTTGCAAGCGAGGTGGAGCCCAGGCGTGGTGCTCGGGCTGCAGGAGGCCCGAGTCCGATGAAGGGCATGTCTGACGTGAGAGCCAGCGTCCAGCCCGGGGGCTGCCACCCACTGCTCTGGGGCCTTGGGGGAGGGGGCTCATTTCGTCTCTCTAGGACTCAGTTTCCCCATGTGACAAAGGGAGTTCAGGTAACATGACTTCCAGGGTCCCTTCCAGCGTGAAACTTTGGGATCGGTGCTGGAAACAGCTGCTTGACCTTTCACCAGAGAGCCTCAGCCTTCAGGAGCCTTGTGCCTCCAGAAGCAGCGTGATCTTTGGGATTTGCTGGTCATCTTGTCAAATACAAGACGAATGGGTGGAAACAGCCAGGCCTTCTCCTGAGGCCAGATGGGGACACAGCCAGGATACTGGGTCGCGGAGGTCATGTGGACGGGGGTGGCTGTGCCCGGCTCCCTGGCTCAGCGCTCCCAAACCCCCCTCCTTCACCACAGGTCGTCCTCATTGTTGCTAAGCAATGTTAGTTCTTCTGGTTTCTTTCTTTTTTTTTTTTTTTTTTTTTTAGGCAAAGCATGCAAGGAATGAACTCACACCTCATTTAGTTTTAAGTGCCCGCACACAAAAGGGAGGGCCTAAGGTAAGCCCTGTCGGCCCTTTGACTCTAAGCCGTGGTCGGCCATGCACAGGAGGGCACGAGGCTTAGTTCTACCTGTCCTGGGCAGCAAGGCAGACGGGAGTCCGTCCACCTGCTTGTCGAGCACGTGCCCCCAGGGTGCTGGAGGTTTTGTGTGCCGCTCAGCTGCTCTCGCACCTCGGACTGTATTCACAAAATCAATTCAAGTTTAATAAAAAGATTAGCAGGTTCTTAAAATAATCCTCCTTTCAGACTTACCAGCTCATCGCAGCCTCACACCAACGTGCTCCACTCGAACGGCAACACTGTAATTTACATCAGTCCCCCGGGCAGCCCGGAATGCTCGCGGCGCGCCACACGGCCGGGGGGTGGGCCCGCTGCCCGGTGACGTGGGAGGCCCACGAGTTCCGCGTGCCACTCACTGCGTCTCTGCCCACGCGCTCAGAGCTTCGAGATGCGTGTCCTCCGGCGCTGGGCCCCTGTGCAGGGGCCTGGGTGCCGATGCTCCAGGACGCCGGTCGGCTTCTTTTTCCATACGGAGTCGCCCGTGGGACGCAGACTGCAGACCCAGTTTTCCGTGCTCTTCCCTGGAACAGCTCCTTTGCTAATGCAGAGCATGCTTCAGCTCTACGTGCATGAAATGCTTTGGGTGCCAAGACGTGTGCATGTTGTCATCTGACTGAGTCTCAGATGGCCCCGTGGCTCCCTCCGTGGAGGGGGCAGCATTGACGGGGACGTGGAGCAAGGGGTCCAGGGTCGCGCTGTCACATGATGTTGCCATATTGGCCAGTCCTGCCTCCCGAGCTCTGATGACGACATGGGGGACTCGCTGCAGCTTACGGTGACTCGTTCCCTTCCTTTCTGCACCGATGAGGACATGAGGCCGGCACAGGAGGTCCTCTGGGGTCAAAGAGCAGTTCTGCATCGACACTGGGTCTGGGGCGCACCCTGGTTCGTCCGCCCCCCGCCTATTGTCTCTTAGGCTGCCGTGTTTGGGCCACAGACTAAAGTCATTGTTTTTGTCCCGTCACCCTGTGTAGTCCGTCGTACCCTGTGTCCTGTAAACGGGAATCATAGTGACAATCTCGTACAGCGCTTACACACAATAATCTACTTCCTTGGTATCATTCTCTTCGTGTCCGTTGATTTTTAGCCCCCATAACCATGCCCCTGCGGCAGCTGCGGCATTAGGAAAGCACACCCCCCTCCACAGGTGCGGACACTGACACGGCCTAAATGCTGGGTCCAAGGTTCCCCCGAAGCCAGGATTTGAGCCCGACAGCCCGACTTCGGGAGCCTTCCTGTTCTCACCTCCCCCTGAACTGCCCGTAGAAGAGGACTGGCCTTAGGGTGTTTCTTTACTGAGTCACTGGATTTCTTAAATCAGTTTTCCCTTCCCCTAGCCCAGCATGTCATTCTGAGATACGCTGCCCCCGGAACAAACATCTGTGGCAAACCAGAGAGACACTCGCGCCACCCGCTAGCAATGTCGAGGGGAGTGTGGGTCACAGCCGTCTTGTTTTTGTCCCCCAGCGAGGTCTCGGGGTGCCCGGAGGGACTGGATCTTGGCCTGCGCCCTGGCCAAGCGCTGGCATGACTTGACGCTGCCTCACGTAAAAGCTGGTCCAGAGTGATCGGTGTTTTCTTTTGAGGCAGTCTCACCGTTCCCAGTTCTCGCGGTGGCTTCTTCCCGGACGGGAAGAAAGCCGATGGCAGCCACTTTCACACAGGTGCCTTATGCCGTCCTGTGACCTCTCTCCCAGCTACCTGTGTCTGGTGCTTCTGGACCAATTTCCTGCGGTCGACCTGCCTTCTCCCTGCAGTGGGGACGGGCCCACCCTCCTTGGCGTCTCCCCCAGGACCCAGCGCTTGCTCTTCCCATCTCATGCCTGTCGATTTGAGATTCCTCGGCTTCGTAGGAAACATGGTCATGAAACACAGATAGTTCCTTGTTTTACTGGGCTTCTGGTGGGGTCACGGCCTGCTCCTGTCCCTGGTCTCCGACTGACCTCTGCACTGGGGATGGTACTCCCCCTTACAGCCGGGCGTCCTGACCCTGCAGAAGGCCAGTCACCAGGCTGGACCTGGATTTGAACCTCTCTCTGTCCAGGGGACGAGTGGAGTCCTGCATAGAGAGCACCTGGGGCCCGGGCTGCGTCTCTGAGGTTCAGAGGCACTGCCCAGGGGGGCACGGCTGAGGGGGGTGGGTCTAAAACTGGTGGCATCCGTGCCAAACGAGGAGTGACCGAGACAGCTTTGCACGCTTCAGACGTGTTCGAGCAGCAGCTCGTGTCTCTCCTAGGCGGCGGCCTCCTCGCCAGGGTCTGCTTTGTCCTTGATGCCTCCTTGGTGGGCCCCCGCCAACCCTCCATTCGCTGTGGCTCCAGGAACCAGCCCGGACCTGAAGGTGTCGAGGGGCTGCTCGGAGCCCCCGCGGTTCCCCAGCTGTGCATAGGACAAAGGACACCCTTCCAGGGTTCACAGGGCCCTGCCCGGTTCGCCCTGCCTGCCTGTCAGCCATGTTGCCATCCCTCAGGCTCTAGGCTCTCACCGGACCGACGTGTTGCCTTCTGGCAGCCTGCGGGCTCGCCTTGGGCCCTGGGCCTTGCGTATCCCTTGTCTTCTCTGGAAGGACCCTACTCCGTTGTTCCCCCAGGACTCCATCTTTCTAATGCCCACTCACCCGCCAGGCCTCAGACACCTGCCCCGGAGTCGCCAAGCTGACCCCTGGGATGCATGTACAGACATAGCACGTATTTCCTTTGCACAGATTCTGAGGCCCGACTGATGGGTTTGACCCATACCTCTGCCTTTTGCTGCCCTGTCCTCTGGGATATGTCCTGTCACCTTCTAGTGCCTCGGTTTCCTCTTCTCGAAGATGGGGAGCGTATGCGGTGCGCCTCACACTGAGTGCCTTGGTGGGGCTCAGAGGAGCCGGTCCACGCCAGGCACTTAAAGAGCGCCTGGCCCCTGTTAAAAGCACAGCACAGTTGGCTTATCTCGTGGGTTTGTGACTCTGCTCTGACCCCACTCCTCTACCTTTGGGGTCAGAGCTGCGCCAGGTGTGGCCGAGCTGTCTGCAGGGTTAGTGAGGTGCACGTGGTGCGGAGCCCCTGCAGAGCCTGTGCACGTACAGGCAGGGACTTGGTGTGGGTGCCGAGAGCCCGCGCTGCTGACCAGCTGCCACGCTGAGCCCAGGCTCCCCGGAGCAGTGACACGTGGCCTCCCGCCCCCCGTTTGCAGGCTGTCTGTGGACAGGGGGCGTTCCGAGCCCAGAGAAAGGGAGACTTGGGCCTGGGGAGCGGCGTTCTCTGTCGCAGGAGCGGGCTCGTGGCCCCGCATGCCAAGGGAGGACCAGGGGACAGGCCTGCTTCCGGTGACAAGAGGCTGCCCACTTGCCAGGGGCATCAGGGAGGGGAGGGGCACTCCGGGATAGAGTGTAGGTGGCCACGTCACTCACTGTGGCCACGTTTCCCTGCAAGGGACTCAGCTGCTGTGTGTGTCCCTCCCGCGCCCAGCGCCGTTGGGAGAGCGCGTCCTGGAGCAGTGCAGAGATGCAGTTACTGAGTACTCGGGAAGGCGAGCAGAGATGAAAGGGCAAAACCCCTTTCTGTTCTCTTTCGGAATGTTGGAAAGGAGACTCGTGTGGAGAAAAATGAAACAAAGGTCTCGCCGGGTCTGGTTTCAGGGACTGAGGCCGTGGGGGGTTGTGGTCGGCAGCGCTCGCTCGGGAGGCAGCTGGCTCGGGTCCCCGCCCCACCTCTTGTTAGCTGTGTGACCAGGTGACCTCACCTGTCTTGACTTGGTTACTCCTCCCGGTGACCAGCTGGAGGTAATAACACGGGCTGGGCGATTGTTTTCAGATGAGCGGGTGCGTGTAATAGTGCCGTCCGCCCGTGCCCAGCACAGCCCTGTTCCTCCGTCCATGGGACTAGATTGGCCATTGGCATCTTTCAGGGTGTCTCTTATGAAGATCAAACGTGGCCCTTGCCGTCTTGCAAACCCTGATGTGCCGGTTTTGAAGCTTCAGTCTGTGCTGTGGGCAAAGATAACCGCAGCCAGATGCGCTTCAATCTTTCTGAATTTCTTAGGTTTTATTGCATGTGCCCCGTGAGTGAGAGGGAGCTCTAGACTCCGTGGCCCTCTGAGGAGAGGCCACCAGGCCTCCCCTGGGCTCCGCAAGCCCTGCCCGCTCCTGCTGGGGCGTTTGCTCCAGATGACGGTCCTGCCTCGTGGACAGAACTGTGAGCCTCGCCGAGAGGAAGCTGCGCTTATCTGAACCCAAGCAGCAGGCGCCCCAGCCGCTCTTGACAGACGGGAGGAAGGTCCTGCCAGTGGCTGCGTTCTGGAAAGCCCCCACCCCTCCTGCAGCGGGTTTTTGGCAAGTTCGGACGAGCTCTGCCAGGCAGCCTGCAGTGACACCCTCTACCTGGCGCTGAGGACAGCTGAGCCCCCAGAACGGGTTTCCGGTGGCTACTTCCTCAGTAGTTGTGGCGGGGGTGAGGGGGAGCCCCTCTCTCCAAGGCAAAGAGCGTGTGTGGGTTCCCTGGCAGTGGTTTGAGGGGGAGTGCAGTGTGCCGCAGGTGTGGGGAGAAGACCGCATCTCTTCTGAGTGTCCTTTCTCCTTCTGGAGCTGGAGCTGACGGTCAGGGCAGAAAACTGCGACCCGAGCAGCTGCTGTAGCTGGGAAAAATAAATTGGGCGGTTCGTGTGTTTGGCCCCCGCGGTTCCCCACGTGCATAATGTGCACGCGTGTTTTTGTGGTCACTATACATGGATTATTATACCCCTCAACATGTGGTATGTAATCGCTACACCCATGGTATATAATCGCTTTGCCCATGTATAGCGTGCATCCTTATTTTTCCCGCAAAAATTTGGGCAGAGATGTGTGCATTCTACACGCCAAAATACGGAGTCCCCTCAATGAAGTTCAGCAGTTCCTTTTTCATCTGATGCTTTTCTGGGTGCACGTGAGTTCCAGTGGGCGTGCATCTGTGGTGTCTGGATGTGCTGTGTTCGCATCACATGTGTCTGACAGTGTTGTCAGGGAGGGCGCTTTAACCGTGAGCTCACTGGGACCTTCTGCTGCAAATTTCTGTGACTGAGGCCCCCTCCCCTGTAAACATTCCCGGAAACGGAATTTCAGGTATAGGCAGGAAACAGCACAGGGTCAGCCTTCCAGTGGCATCCCCTCCCCCTCCCCACCCTCGAACTTTGCTTCGGCCTTGTCGACAAAGAATACTCGGGTTTTGTTGTCATGGTTTCAGTGAAAAATTTGACCTTAGCTACAATAACATCCAGTTAGCAAGAACTAGCTAATCGGTTTTCTAAAATCAGAGTTCTCTAGTACACCAACCAGTAGGAGCAGGGTGTTTAATTAAACATCACACAAGGACACGAGAGCCCAAGGGAGTGCGGTCCTCGGCCAGAGCGAGGGGAGGAAGGAGCCCTTGGTGGTCCTGCCCCGGCCTCTCGTGAGCCGGGAGAGGTGTCCCTCTCTCTGTCTGTGTCAGCATTGGCTTTGTTTTCGGACGTCAGGAATGAGTGTGGGAGGCTGAGTGAGCGAGCAGGACAGTCAGCCCTGTTTCCAGGGGTCCCCTGCAGGGCACAGACCCTCCAGGCAGGTCGCGGAGACGATGCCAGGCCGTGTGCGTTCTGACAGGGACGCTGTCGGCGAGCTCGCCTTCAGCTAGGTGGGGAGGGCAGGCAGGTGAGAACTTGTTTCCTGTCTGAATTCTGGGTATTTATGAGCCATTAGGTTCTAAACACTTGTCCCCTGAAGCCTGAATGTGTGATCGAGGGGCCAGCACCTCCTCGGTGGTCCTTCAGCCTGACCTCAGAGCCCCGCTGGGTCCTCCTTCCCACACCCGCGTGCGTCAGTCACCCAGCGCCGAGGGGACCCCAGGCTGTCATCCGTCCGTGGGTTATGTCACTTTCCCACCAAGAACCTCTGCAATAAATAACTTGTCTTTGTGGTGATGGCTGTGGTACCATTTCTAGAGTGAGGCAGGCTCCAGGACATCCAGGCAAGTCCCCGAGGGACATCCTGTCTACTTCATCACACCTGCCGTGGATGCGGTGGAGGCGTGGCAAGTGCGGTTCCTTGTGGGTTGATTGCTGACCGTACATGTGGCTTGGGGTCCTGGAGCTTCCACGTCGGTTATGTTTTGATAAATCTTCTCTCTCCATTTCACTTTCGTGATTTCAGCTTTTCTTCTTTTAACTTAATTCTTTAATACAGTTTGAGTTGTGGGCTCTGTTTAAGGGAACATAGCCTTCTCTGTGTGACTTTCCTCCCGCCAGTTTGCACGTTTCCATGTGGGCATCTGAACTGTCCCTGCAATGGAAAGGTGGTCCTAGGTCAGACTCTTGGGAACGTGGTCCCAGAGGTCACTGGTTGTGCCAGCTCCTGACTGTTCACAAGGCCACGCGCCCGCGTGAAGACAAGCGGTCCCCACCCAAGGGACCAGCCCTCTCTTGGGGGGGGTAGTGAAGCCTACCTGCAGGGTCTCCTTGGAGAGCGTGGACTCCCACATGCGTTCTTCCTGATGGGCACAGTCACCGTCTCTTCTTCAGGTCACTGCCCAGATCAGTTGAGGTTGTCTTACTAGTGGCCTAAGAGAAACGCGGTTGGGGAGCTGAAAAGCAGCAGCGGAAACTTCAGAGTTCGTCTGAGTGACCGGCTTCCGTCACCCAGACGGACGTGTCTTAGGACATGTCTCAGGCTGCGGCATCAGTGTGGAGGTCACCGTGTCAGGCTGGGGGGTGACAGGGTGCACTCGTTGGGACTGGACTCTGGGGACAGCCTGCGTGAGCTGGCTTCGACAGCAGGGGGGTTTCGTGGGCTCGAACAGTCCTGGCTGAGCTGAGCGTCACAAAGGGCTGCCTCGGCAGGGCCGAGCCCTGGGGACCCTCAGCGGCCGTGTCCCTGCCTCACCTCTTCCTCTCTCTGCTCGCCAGCAGCTGTGTGTTCTTGTCCTGCTCCCTCGGGGTCGGGGCTCGTCCGTACCCTTGCGGTGGGCCGTGCAGTGTGCTCTGTCTCTCCGCCCCTGGGAGAGTGGGGTGGCTTTGGTCCTGTTTGTGGCCCTTTGTGGCCTTTCTGCTCCTTCATTCACTGCTTGGTGGCCCAGTGAGGAAAACGGTCTGGTCACTTGCTTGCTTTGTGGCAAGACTAATGACCAATGGGCCTTTCTTACCTCTTTTGTGGGGGCAGTTTTGAAAAGTGTACTTTTCTAGAAGTTTACCTGTGTCATCCAAGTTTTCGAGCCTAGTACCCTCTTAGTCTCTTGTCAATCCCCGAAGTGTCTGGTTTGGTCCCTGCAGTTGGCTCAGGAATGCCCCCCCCAAACTCTGCCCCCTTTGATGTCCACTTTGTAATCCCCAGAACCTGTGCCTGTGTTGCCTCACTGGGTAAAAGGGCCCTCACAGGTATGACTGGGTTAAGGACCTTGAGGAGGGACGATTGTTTCCGATTCCCAAGCGTGCCCACTGAGGTGCTTGCAGGATGCTAGAGTTCTCAGCAGTATGCGGACACGGTTGGAGCTGTGCGGCTGCCAGCCCAGGAGAGCGGGGAACCCAGGGCAGGGGCGGGCCTTCCTGCATGCCTCCCCTGGGCCTGGGGAGGAATGCAGCCCCGCCTCGGTTTTAGACTTGGTGACATCGAGAGACCAGATCTGTGTTGCTTTCAGCCGTTTCTGGTGACTTGTGATGGGATCTGCAGGCCTTCCCTAACGACGTCTGTAAAGTTGCTCATTTGCGCATTAAATAAGTAATCCCTGATTATGTGACGTGTGTTTTCTGTGTCGTTAGACTTCAGAGAAACAGAGTTTGGCTTCATCGATTCTCTGGTAGGTGGGTTTTGAAGTTCATTAGCTCCTGCCTTTATTATCCTACCTGGGGTGTGCTCCGCTCCTTCTGCACCACTCTCCGAAGCTGGGGGTCGAGCGGGGTCCTTCTGCAGCTGTGATATGAGCATCCGAGGCCGTCGGCTCCCTCCACAGGGTGCTCTCGTTGGGCCCTGCGTGTTCTGACGTTGAATATTTCTTACTCCTCCTGAGTTCCGGATGTTTTCTCACGTCTGCGATCGCTTCTAGGACCCATGAGTTCCTTAGACGTGTTTTGTTTTCAGTTGCGGGCGGGAGGCCTAGGTCTCTTTTTAAAGAATGTTTTAGGGCTGAGTTTGATGTTGGTCCGATAATGCGATCTGTGTCATATCAGTCCTTTCAAACCGGAAAGTCTCGTTTTGTGGCTTTTAGCGCTCACTCCACCGGTTTTTACACTTGACCTTCTGGGCTTGGGAGAATATGTGTTTCCAGCCTGGTGCAGTGACCTGTGTGAGCTGATCAAGTTCGGGCCATTTCGGGGGGTGGGGAGTCCGGTTGACTTATCGGTTGCTGAAAGGCCCGCTTTGGGGCTGGGACACTGTGCTGTGTCCCGGCGATGATGTAACACGTGCCTAGAACTGTCGCTTCTGGGTCCTGTCCCACAGGACCGTGTGCCACGGAAGAGCGCATCTTAACGTAGAGCTTCTTCAAGGTTAAAACGTTTTCAGCTCTGGTGGTGGATTTGCAGTTTTGTCTTGTAATTTTTAAGTTGTTTTTCTCTCTCTCTTTTTAGCTTTTAGTTGGACTGAAGTTGTGAGTGAAGACACTCGTACAACTTTTTAGCCTCCGGGCATACCAAACATTTTGTTGTTATCTAGGGAACGTTTTTATGTTTCGTGTCTTCTGTTACTAATAGGCCCCCACCCCCAGAATGGTTTTATTTCGTATTTATTTGATGTGACTCTTTAACATTACCTTTTAGGGATGTGCCCCCTAAACGGCACAAAACCAGAGTTTTGAAACTATTTCAACCATCTTTGTCTGTTAATCGGGATGTTTCGCCCCCATGCATCTGTTGTAATCACTGGTGGTTTGGGGGTGTCCAGTCACAGTGTTTTCCTTTTCAGCCCCATTTTCTGTGTTTTTTCATCTCTTACCCTCTTTAAGTTTCACTGAAGGTTTTCTGTTGTTCTCCAGTCCACGTTTTTCTGTCGGCCTGAGTGTTACACTCGGCATGTTTATCCTACGACCACCCTGGGTGTTTTGCCAGGTGCACTCGTGAAGCCTGCTGCTAACACCTGTCATCGTCCCCTGCTGCAGCACAAGGGCCGCGGAACGTTTCAGTCACCGTCACCCCCCTCAGTGGGCGCTCTTGGTGTTCGTGATGTCAGTGCTTTTTAAAATGTTTGTTTAAACTTGCATGTTAGACAGGATTTTGTTTTGTATTGTCGTTCTCTTTATGGACTTACATGTTAGTAAATGTTCACTGGACCTTCTGTCTGGGGTCATTAGCTTCCGGCCGCAAGAATATCTTACAGAATTTAGAGGGTCTGTTAGTGGGAAATTCTCACTTTGTCTGAAGGTAATTAGGTATAGCAAAGGACCCCAAAGGCCACGTTTTTGCTCCACACCCTCATGTGTGGACTTTCCTTTTCCTGGTCTGGTCACCTCATGGTGACAGAATGGCTGCTGTGGCCCAGACGTCCTATCTGCGTTCGTGGTGAGAATACAACAGCAGGGGTAACACAGCAAGCTCTCCTCTCCTTCCTGTCGCTTTCATAAGACGATAAAAGCGAATCATCGTGTACCCAGCGGTCTGCTTTCACTTCACTGTTGACATTGGCTTCCGCGCTTACTCCCAGCCGCCAGGAATTTGGGAGAAGTGATGCTCTGTCTGTCGGCCGCTGTCTTAAGAAGCAGCCAGGGAGAAGGGCGTTAGGAGTGGTTCAGGGAGACAGGAGGGTGTGCATACGGTGGTACATGGATTGTACACAGGCTCCGTTTGATTTGTTCTTCTGTCTCACTTTTAGTGTTTTGGCGATCAAATCACCAAGTTGATTGTTGGCTTTTATCGACAGCAAATAATGGGCCTGTCCCCAAGAATAGACCTTTGCCCAGTTGAAGTCAGCCGTGAAAAGGCGTTGCCAATGGATGCAAGCCCCCGAGAGTGCTGACCAGATGCCCATGTCCACGGTGACGGGTGTGGCTGTTAGTGAGAGCAGGTGACGTCAGAGCCACCCGATTCGTTTCATTGGCTTGCACGTGGGAAGCAGGCCCCAAGCGAGTTCCTGCCTGCCACTTGTCATGCCTCAGGCGGGCCAGGCAAGTGGGGCTAGGGCAAGGGAAGTGTCTCCTCCACGTTGGGTTCGTTGGCCAGCCTGGGGGCCGCCCGTCTCAGCCGTTCTGGAAGGCCACTGCCTGGTGGCAGAGGGAAGCGACAGTTCTAGGCTTTGTCATCTGTCATCCGTCTTGTGTGACGGCGATGGCGGAGGGTCATCCCGTGAGTGCGCCCTGAGGTTAGCTTTCCGAGGAACAGCTTCTCCAGAGCCAAGCTCCCTTGAGGTATTCGGACCAGGTCAGTCAAAAACTTTCATCCTCAGCAAGAGTAAGCCTGAGAGGGAATCCTAAATAAATCAGTTTATCCGCTTTAAATTTACTTCTTTCCCCTTTCATCCTCAAGGGGAAGCGGTTCCTCCTGGCAAGAGGGGTACCTGTTCGTCCTTATTCCCATGCTCGTGTGTGGAGGCCGCGTGTGGGATGGGAGAGACTGGCTGTGCAGGCGTCTTCTCGGGGATCTCATCCTGGGCAGCGGGTGATGTCGGGCAAAGCGTTTAACCTTCCTCGGTCTTGCTTTGCTCGTGTCTGAAGCGGAGCGACAGCCTTAGAGGGTCTGGAGGACTGCAGGGTGTAAGATCGTCTTGGAGCGGCGCCAAGCACGCTGTAAGCATGTAGTCCATGCTCATGGCAGTTACTGTCCCGGAGATGGTGCAAGGCAAACTTCCCCTCTCTGTGGGAGGGAGGGCTTCTCTGTCTCTTTGAAAGGGTAGATAGAGTTGGGGAGCAGAGTCATCCCAAGTCACCCTAAGAAGACGTGGATAGGGTTGCTGGGGCATAAGGGGGTGTCCGCGCAGACCTCTCACTGAGTTTCTGTCGCTGGGCCCTCTTCTCGACCCTTTGGGGTCGGTGGGCTGCGGTCGTGTCCCGGCTGAGGCAGGATGGCCTTCCAGGTTGTGAAACCGGCCCCAGCTCACAGTCCCAGCGCCAGGCAGAGCCCGGGCTTGCAGCCGGCGTGCAGGGCCCACGTGCGCTCTGCCTTCAGCCCCCACCGTTGGAACGCTGCTGCCACATCTGGTGGTTTCTTCTTCGGCGTCTTCCCTCACAGAGGCTGTGCGCCCGTCTGCAGTGCAGGCAGGTAATTCCGTGGCAGAGGGTGGGGGCGATGCTTCAAGTCAGTGAGATGGACCAGCAGTGAGCGCTTGGGCTGTTCCCCTGTGTGTCGTGGCATGTGGCGCACTGGAGCGAACCGTGACAGACCCTCCTGGAGTGGGCAGCCCGTGAGGAAGTGTGGGCAGGTGAGGTGGGAACAGGACGAGGAGGCTGCATCCAAGGCTCCAGCCCGCAGCCCAGGGTTGGAAGACCCGTGTCCCTGCCTCTGTGTTGTCCCCAAGCAGCAGTGTGACCACAAGCAATGCACAGGATGTGTCAGGGGCTTCTCCTCTCCTGTTGTGGGGTGTCTGTCCCACGCAAGGCCCGGGAGGCACAAGCCGTGTCACAGTTTTGTCTGTGGTCTCTCCCATCCCTCGGGTCCCCTGCGCGTCTCTGATGACGTGCAATCTCTGCTTTATGAACAATGACATCCCGCATTTTGCTCTTGCCTCTCAGTTGTCAGAAATGTGACGATCCCTCAGATTTATTTCCCGCACGTGCCCCTGTGAATAAACACCACGCATGCATCCACTTAAACCGCTGGGCTAGGCGCTTGTCGCAGGACCTAACAGTTGTCACTGTATTATGGCTTCTGCATTCCCTGCCTCTTCCCCACAGGGGACATGGGCCTGTGACTCTTGATGGCCCCGCGATCCAGCACCGTGTCAGAGGGCTTCCCCAGGTCGGGCAGGGTGGCGTGCCTGTGCCATCAGGACTCTGACTTGGCTCAAATATCAGCTTTGCTGTCCGCTGCACGTGAGTGTCTCTGAAGCTCAGCCACGGGAGCTGTAGGACAGGGCCTCCACCGAGGAGGCCGGTCTGTGATGCAGCTCCTTGGCCCACGGTGGCGTCCGCTCCCATCCTGCCAGAGACACGTGGGTGAGAGTCACTGCCCAAGTCCCCGGGGTGCAGCCTTGAATGCACCAGAGGGAATAGGAGGCCAGCCTGTTTCTTCGCAAGAAGGGCCTCAGGTATCACTTAGATCACTGTATTTTACTCAAAAACACATTTTCTCCTGGGCCCGCAGTGGCAGGGCCACCTGCTTCCTCGTGTCTCCCGTCGGATCTATAACCAGGCCCTCGCTGAGCTCCAGCGCTGGCCGGGCTTGCGGAGGGTCACCGAGGAAGCGCTGGCCAAGGGGGCGTGAGGAAACATCCTTTTTCTATCCGTCCTGATGGTGTCTGTCCCTGCGGCCGCTCAGGTCTGCCTTTGGCCGTGGATGACGTGAAGGAACCCTCGACCAGACCGTGAAGGGAAAGACCTTGCCAAGATCGAACTGTGATGAATCAAAGCCCGTGCCACTGAACAGGGCTAATGATCGAGAATTCTCGGTTGGTGTCCGCCTGCAGTGGTCCCCCTGCGCCCAGGCTGCTGGCAGACACCCAGTGGGGCTGGGTCCGCGGGAGTGGGGTGGGGGCATTCTCCTTTCCCATGGCCTTCCTAGCCACGTTACCCGAGAGCCTGTGAGGGAAAGGGGGCCGCACATGTCAGAGCCGGCACATCTTGTCTCTCGAGTAGGTAGGCCTTTGTCTCTCATGTACCCGTGGCAGGTACTGTAACATGTCCCTAAGTGTAGCCGCCGGGCAGCGTCCCTCAGGCGGAAAATGACCCTCAGCACCTCCCCGAAGCCCGTGTGCCTGCTCAGGAATGTTCTGGTGGCACAGAATGAACCCTTTGTCCTGTGGGTGGCACGGTGCCAGCGGCTCCATGGGTCACTTCAGCTCTCTGAAGGTGACATGAAGGCGTGTCATTGGGGGGAGGAGCAGTGAGGAGGGTCTCAACGTTGAGGCTGAATTTTGGGAGGCTGATCAAGTGATCCTTGAATCCAGAAGCACTTCTTAGAACGCTGCCTTCTTTCCGAGACCGGGAACGGGGTCCCAGGACAGGCCTGCACGTTGCACTTGGGGCAAGCCCGTTCAGAAAACCTGGGTGGTTGGCTCTCCTTTCTCAGCAGAGCGCGGCTTCAGAAACAGGCCTGCCGTGTGTTCTCAGGTTACGAAGGAGTCACTTTTCAGGAGAGCACAGCTCACTCTTGTCCTTGGTCACAGAGGGCAGGTCACACCCAGCACTGTGGGTTTTCAGGGGTCTCCCTCTGGATTTCCTGACTTTCAGAGATTACGGGTTAGTGACGGAATTGTGACACGCACATTAAAAGCCTCCGAACGTGAAGTGACGCTGTAATGAATAACTTAAATAAATGTGACACGTTGCTTTCTCGTAGTAGACAAATGTACCAGCAGGGCTGATTAGTAATTAATCATCCTTTTCGTCGTTTGACGAGAATGTTTGAGTGGAGGTCCTAGATAACTTCCGGACTCGGCCGGGCTGCTGAAGGCAGAGGGGCTCGAAGTCATTTTTCTGTTGCAAAAAAACAACAAAACAAAACAAAGGGCGTCCAAGCTCCTGCCGGCTTCCCGGGGAAGGAGGCGGTGAGGGGCTGTGTTCATTTCTCGCACGTGTCTGTCTGGAAGCTTCAGGGGGCTCTTCTTTCCCCCAGCACGGGGGGCCCTTCGGCGCCATGGGCCAGCTTACCCCCTCGTGGGTTCGATGTGAGCGCCGTGGAAGCGTGGGGCGCTGCCCTCGCCAGCGTGGGGGGCAGGGAGCTCTTCTGCGCGCAGACAGGGACCTGCGGCCTTCCTGGGGTCCCCGATCTCGTGCTGACGCTTCCCCCCGAAACACGGATCATGGGGCAGGAGCGCATTGTTGGCGCCGACTGCCCTTTCTTGCTCTCAGCCCTTTCTTCACGTTTTCTCCTGGGGGCTGTTGTAGGCATGGCCCACACCCAGTGAGCACTTGGAGAAGGGATGGGAGGAAGAAGGGACCTGCATTTTTCTAACTAACTGCAAAGCCGAGGATGCTGTTTCTCCCCGCCCCCAGGAAGCAAGACAGGGACCCTCAGACGACCCCTCAGTGCCCCTGTTTGCTTTGGAGGGCTGTTTCTGCCGATGACGTCAGCGTCTGTGGCGTTTCCCGTGCCTCCAGCTTGCTGCGGTGACAGCGTTCACCTGTCGCTGCGTCTGCTAGCCACTCGGCCAGCAGCCACAGGAGAGCCGCTCCGGGGGCTTGACTTCTTGCTGCTAGAAACTCCCCAAGACCTGGAACACCCTGATCAGGGCTCTGTGGGAGATTTTCAGTGCCTGTGCCGCGCAGACCTGCTCCCAAGGCCACAGCATCCTTCCTCTGTGCAGTCGGGGGATGCTGTGCAGATGCCCTGGGGACAGCGGAAGGTCACCGACGTGTGCCATCAGAGTACTCGGCAACCAGCTGGCCCACGTGGCGGCCCCACCTGCCCACTGGGGTTGTGGCGGCGATTTTATTGGCTGCTTCACGGAAATCATTTAGGGCCTGGTAGATAGAAAATGACCAAAAACTATATTGTTCCCCTGGTGCCTGGCACATAGTAAATGTTCCTAAACGGGCTTAAAAAGCCCCGGAAAACCCAGCTCCCTGACTGGGAGATTAGACCCACTTCCTTGAAGCTTCCTGTCATCTGTGATACAAGCAGCATGCCTGCTCCCACGGGCTTGTGGGGTGGGGGGGGGAAGGTGTCTCCACCGGGGGCCAGAGTGGCTGGAGAAGAGGATGAGCTGGGGGGCAGCCCAGGGCTGAAGGGCTCTGTGTGGGGGTGGCCACTTGGAGGACGTGAGCCCAGCTGTGGCTTCTCATAGCTGAGGTTTGGAGGTCACAGGCAGCTGCAGGGACGCCCCTCTTCTACAGAGGTGTGTGTCGGTTGCATGCTGGTCCTGGTCGCCATGTGACAACCAGAACAAGAAGGAAGGGAGGGAGGGAGGGTTGAAAAGAGCGCCTGGAGTCTGGGTGTCGCTGTTTTTGTGGGGGAGCTCTCTTACCCGCACCCCTCCCCCCCACCCCACCCTGCACGATGGGTGCCGAGATTGCGATGTGAATCGTGCAGCGATGCAGAAGTGTTTCCTTAGAAAACGCCGTCTCCGATTGTGTCGGCGTGCAGGGCTCTTGACGAGGAGGGATCTCTCCAGTCCCTCGGCATGGCCAGGAACAGCCGTGCTGCCCATCTAGAGGGTTGGCCCCCATCTCCATGACGAGGGCCTGAGTAGACGTTTCAGGGTGGTGCTGGTCGTTGCTGGAGATACAGGGTCAGACCAGGGCGAGCCCCTGATTTGGGCCAGCGAGTTCGCTCTCATCCCGTGCTCAGCTGCTACAGAAGAATTTGCCCCTGTGCGGATCGAGGTGGGGCAGAGGGAGGGGGTCCCTGTGCGTTGCTCTGCAGGGCTTCTAGAGGCGGAGGGCGTTTTGTGGCATGAGGGTAGTGACCTGATGTTTTTGGTGCCTGCTGTGAGCTGGGCACTGTTGTAGACACCTGCGGTGGCTGGCTGGGCTGGGGGACGGGGCTGTCCAGAGGCAGGGGAGGGGGTGGTGGAGGTCGGTCTCATCATGGACCGGAGAGGGTGGGCAGAGCAGGGGCAGGAGAGGAGCGGGAGCCTGGGGTGCTGGGTCACTCAGCAGTGATGGGGAATCCGAGCGGGTGTCAGCCAGAGAAAGGGTCTCCCCTCAGGGGTCATGGGGCAGATGATGTGAACGTGACCCTGGCTTTAAAACTGGTGTTTTTTGTCATCCTGCATGTGGGTGGATTGATCAGGTTACACGAACGTATGTCTGAGAGCAATGGAGTGAACACGTTTCTGAGGACAATCTGGAGGAAGGCAAAAGTGGGTAACAGAGAAGCTGTCGCCCACCTCCCGATCGACGGAGCAAGTCTCTGCTGCGGGAACGCGGGCCACCTGGGCGGGGGCCTGGCATGAGGACGATGCGCAGGCTGAGAGCAGGGAGTAGGGTCGGTGGGGGAAGGATGAACCGCACAGGACGTGTCCATCTGGCACTGGCTGTGCTTCCGAAACAGTGCACCCCGTTCCAGGGGCGTCTGGGGGACACGGAGCGGGGGGGCAGGCTTGGAACGCAGGTGTTTCTTTCAGAGCTC
>VMDR010005867.1:0-48693 GCA_007922815.1 Macrotus californicus | reverse complement strand
ATTCAGTGAATTTTGCTTCCGCCTTAAGCAAATTAAGCCCAAACTAAGCAGCAAAGGGGAAAAATTACTTTATATCAGAGTTTAAATCAATCAAACAGAAAAATCAATGGTATCAGAAGCTGTTTCTTTGAGAGCAATAAAATGACAACTCTTCAGTCAGGTTGATAAACCATTAGCTAATAAAATTAATAACCTTTGGTTTTTAGCCAAAAAAAGACACAAATGATCAACATTAGGAATGACAGAGATGACATCATTTCATATTCCACAGACATTAAAAGGATTAACAAAAAATAATATAAATAAATGAGTTAGGTAGCAGCTAAGAATGAGCAGCAGAGGGAATAAAGGCCTGGCCATGACAATCTCACAAAGAACCGAACACAGGAGGCGAGGAGCAAAAGGGAGACCTGTCTCACCCAGTAACTCAGCGACCCTGAGCTCGGTTTGTTACGATTGCCGGTGTCTCGAACATAAGTAGCACAAGAGGAAAGGGATAGTCCTTGAGACTCTGTGCTGGGAAAGGGGGCCTCTGTAATCATTTCACTACGACAAAGAGCCTTTACTAACTGAGAAACAAAGCCTTTGTAGCTGTACATTATTCCCAAGATGTAGAAGGGGAGGGGAAAAACTAGAAGCCACCTAAGGTATATAACCCTGAACCCCAATAGCTGGTGTGCTTGGATCAGTTACGTACCCACTTGTAGCCTCAGCTTGAGTGTATTGAACAAACTTACTAACGACTTTCTGTCCTCAATATGTGGGTGTTTGCACTAACCAGGCGCCTGCTTGCAGCTCCATTGCTTGGGCGTGTTTCATAAATAAACTTGCTATTTCATTTCCACTGTACCTGTTTGTCTCTTGCTTGAATTATTCTCTTGCAAGTGAGACAAGAACAGGGAAGGGGGCCTCTTGACTCGGGTCTCTCTCTCCCCACCCGTAACAAATTCACCAACTTAGGTGAATGGGATAAATTCTTTGATAAAAACAATCGAAGTTCACTCAACAAAGAAATAGTTCATCTCCACCCCACCCCCTCCAAAAATGCCAGGCCCAGAAGGCTTGCCTGGTAAATTATACCAAATGTTTAAGGAAGAAATAATGCAATTCTACACAAATTCTTCCCGACAACTGATGAGGAAAGAATACTCACAGATTCGTTCTATGAGGTCAATATTACCCTGCTTCCAAAACTGGACAAAGACATGACCAGACCCACACACAGAGGAAACAGGTCAAAATGCTGTCTCTTCATGGCGGGAATCGGATGTGATTTTTATTTTCTTCTTTAAAATCTTCCCTATTTTTGCCCTGGCTGATGCGGCTCAATGGACTGGGCACTAGGCTGAGAACTGAAAGGTCGCTGTTTTCAATTCCCTGTCAGGGCGCACGCCTGGACTGCAGGCCAGGGCCCCAGTTGGGGTTGCGCAAAAGGCAACCAATACACATCGATGTTTCTCTCCCTCTCTTTCTCCTTCCCTTACTGTCTCTCTGAAAATAAATAAAATCTTTTTAAAAAAAATAATAAAAATTTCCCTATTTTCCTAAAACTTTCTGCAATTAACATATGTCAATTTAATGAAACAGTTTTTTGTTTGTTTGTTTGTTTGTTTTCTAAAGAGCAGTCTAAGGAAACTAAGTGGTTCCAACTCTTCCTTTTAAACCAGAGCTCTGGTTCTATCATGAAACATCCTCACTACCACTCCCACTAGAGAGGCAATTCACAAGCCAATAAAATGTATTGCCTGGAAAAGGAAGGAAGGAAGGAATGGAGGGATGCATGGAGGGAAGAAGGGAGGGAGGGAGGAAGGAAAATCTCTTTGTTAGTATCTTCTTTTTCTTATTTGAGAGGTGAGAAAAAAATGAATAAAAATAGTTCTTTACTGTTATACAAATATCTAGCTTTTTCCCAAAATAAAGACATTAGAAAGAGGCCATTTAAAAAGCTAAGATTTTAAACATAGACTTTAAGCACCTTAATATTTTCTTTCCTGAATCTATTAGTCCTATTTGTATTCTCAAAACATCACTTACATTTTCTGTAAAACTAACCTCCTTCACCAAGAAGTGATGAGGAAGTTTTGAAAACATTTTCCCCCCAGGTCCTTACCTTTTTGTTAAAAGTATTATGTTTTAGTGCAGATGGCGCTAACATTGAGAACCCAGACAGCTCAGTTACATTTCTTACAGAATCTCTGGCTAAGTTAACACAGGCGCATCTCTATTTATTAAGCAATGATGATAAAAAAAGCCTAGAGATAGAAATTCAACTGAGACATGACGGCTGCACTCAGAAAGCCCACCGACTGGTGATGAACGCAGATGTCCAAACTCTTACCATAAACAGAAGGTAACATAACTATTAAGGTTATAAGAAAATATTGGTGGTCCATAAACTACCTAAAAGGCCCATGTACTATTTAAAATTATCTTGCATATGACGCATACGCAGTAAAAAATTTCAAGTATAGTTGATAAATAATGCACTGTCAGTGTGCTCGTCAAAATCCTCTAAGAGGTAGTTTGATCGAATTCAATTTCCTAGCCCCCCAATTCTGGAGACAGAAACAGGCACCGTGCATTTGGATGAGGGCGCTCACTTCTGCCTCTGTTGCCCATCCTTTGCTTCCTTCCTCTGTCTCTTGTGTCCATTAGGTCCCCGCAGAGCCTTCACATGACTCCCACTGACCAAATGCCATCCATTCTTCCAGGCCAAAGTCACTGAGTATAATAGAGGCACGTGGACCTTTGTTAGGAAAGTCAACAGCTGAATACACTCCAGAAATTCAACAAAATGCCAAATTTTAGTCCATGCCACTAAAATTTTCATCCTTAGACCAGCAACAGCAGCATCTTCATCTAAAATTAATGTTAAAAAACAAACTCTCATTCCTCCCACCCTCTTCAAGACTTACTTAATCAGAACCAGCATTTTAAAAAGATTCCCACCTGATCCACAGGTGCAGTACATTTTACAAAGCCCTGACCTGGCATACTAAAGTAAGCCAGCATTTGCAAATCAGAAAGGGGGGACCTTCCTTTGAAATTGGGATTTTGGATGACCTGTCTCAACAAACCCTCTCGGCAACATCTTTATGGTGTGTTTACAATATCATATGTTATATATTTAACTCTAAAGACTGTTAATTACTGTTCCCATTGTGACAGTATAATCATTACTATAAAAAATAAAACAGCTGCCAAGAATCAGCCACCATTACCCGAGTTTATGAGCAGGGGAAGGGAAAAGTGACCACCCAAACTCCTCACTGACCCTCCCACCTGGATCCCGACTGACTGAGGACTCTCAGGAACCTTTCAGACAAGACACTGGCCAAGCCATCACTTTGGGACCACTCTCCAAGGACACAGAGCAAGATGGGAAAATTAGCACAGCTCTTAGAAAAAGAGCCCGAGATGGGCACCTGGGACATGGGGGAGGTGGGCAGAGAGCCCAGGTTCAGGAGCACTCCATTCAGGAGCAAGCAGGGAAGAGCAGCATGAAATGTCGGGAGCACTTTGTCTTCCCCTACTTCTGCTCTCCACACCTTGCTGATTGTTCATGCATCTGATCAATTAATCCTTGCAACTCTATCCTTCCCAGTTGTTCAGCTTAGTCATGCTTGACCCTGATGATCACACCCAAGCATACACACTGACAAATCCTGTTGATTCTCCCTTCAGAACTTAGCTGGAACCCAACCACTTCTCACTGCCTCCACTCCAGCACTCGCTCCATCATCTCACACCTCCGTAAGAGTCTCAGCTGGCCCCGCTGCTTCTGCCCTTGCCTACCTTCTATCTATTCTCAGCGAGGCAGCCAGGGTAATCCTGGAAAGCTAGATCCTGCCACACCCCACTCCACTCAAACCCCCCACGAATACCTTATCATCTCACTCACAGCAAAAGCCAAAGTTGCTGCCGTTCCCTAAAGATATTCAACATAAAAACAAACAAGCAAGACCCAAACAACAACAAAACACCAAAAAACTAATTGGAGTGCATGGACAAGACTATGAGATGACACCACGATTTGAAGGCTGGGCGTATTGATCTCGCCACTCAAGGGGATCCTCAGAAGTACTTATGGTGGCAATTATGTCACCAACTATGCCCTGTGTGTCTTCCAGGAAAGCCCATTATGAGATTTTTTTTTCCCCCTGCTTTATGGCTTAGGGTTAATTCCCTTTGTGACCAGCCAATATGTTTGTTGAAGGGACAGATGTCAGATTAAGGCACTCAGTGAATGGATGACTTATCAAAACCTTGATGGTTTTTAAAGGAAAAGATTTCACGTAGCTTAGCAATTAAACCAAAAGCAGAAACAAGTGGGCATTATGATGTGTTATCACACTATTTTATGCAAGTAGTTACTGAGTAAGCTCATCTGTGTTTTGATTTTCTTCCCACAGAACTAAAAGGTTATTATGTTTCTGAGTTTGTCTATGTGAATGCACTGCTGTAAGCCCTTCAAACAGCTGAAATGTGAAGGACTAACTGAAAAAAGTCTGACAAAGAAAACCACACAACTTAAGGTAACATCTTTAGGGTGTGTTTATAATGTGGCACGTTGTATACCACAGTGCTGTACTTCACTAATTATTTTGTTACCATTGTTTATTACATAATTGCCATGAACGGGAAAAGACTGCCAAGAATCAGTCTCTGCCTGATGATTACGATTTAAACAAATTGTATTTCAGATATGTTTTCATTAAGCTTCTTCTTTTTTTTTTTTTTTAAAGCAATCTGGTGGATAAACTAGAGTCTACTAATAAACTGAAGGCCTGAAGACTTTAACTACACACACTTTGGAAAACTTATTATAATGATTTTAAGAGGAGATTCTAATGGCTGGCGAAATACTGCTCCCTATATTCAAACAATTGAAAAAATTGCAAAAGTTAGTAGATTTTCTTCCCACCTGGGCCAGTTCACCCCTTCTTAGGCAATCTGGTGCCCCTCCCCCCACACTGCCCCGACTCCCAGGAAGTCACCATATTGATGCCGAACTTAGTGCGGACACCCGATCGGCACAGCGCACTACAGCCCAGAACTCCTGGGCCCGAGTGCCCCTCCTGCCTCAGCCTCCCGAGTAGCTAGGCTGCCACTACAGGCGGGCACCACTGTGCCTGGAGAAAGTTAGTAGATTTTTTTTTTTTACTTAACTTTTGAAAGACATGGATATTTTCTCTCAACTCTACACACAGGTACACTTTTCAGAAGGCTGTGATTTCCTCTTCTAAGCAGTAAGTGAACATCACAACTCTTTAATTCACTGGAGACGGTTATTTGTCGCTCATTATGCCCATTTACCTCCTGATTGTATTTGACTTATTTAACAAGAACATTTCTGCATCTTTAACACCTAAGTTGTTAAATAAAGCCGAATGGAATTGCTCTTAATTTTCACATTTATTGAGAATAAATTCACTGCTATTTCTGTCTCCTTCATGGGGTTGCTAGAAAAAGCAAATCAAGATTCTTTTATTTTTTTCAAAATTTGAAAGACTTTATTTAAGGCCAGCCCTGGGGTTTATCTTTACAACAACCTTTTTGGCAGTAAGTGTCAGAATGTTACATTAAAAAATAATTACATATTCTTGGCATACAATATGATATCAGTTTCAGGGGCAAAATGTAGTGATTCAGCATTTATATACTTTACGATGTGATCACGACGCTAAGCCCAATACCCACCTGTCACCGTTCAAGGTGATTACAATATTATTGACTATCTTCCCCTTCACCATTTTTTCACCCATCTTCCCACCCCCCTCTGTGCTGGCAGCCATCAATTTGATCTCTGTTTTTATGAGTCTGTTTTTGTTTTCTTTTGTTTGTTCCTTTGTTGTTGTTTTTCCTCTTTTTATTGTTGCTCAAGTACAGTTGTCTCCATTTTCCCCTCATCACTCACCCCCAACCCCAGTCATTCCCACCTCCCACCCTCAATCCTACCCTCTTTGGCTTTGTCCATGTGTCCTTTACACATGTCCCTTGATGGCCCTTCCCCTTCCCCACCCCCTCCACTATCCCCTCCCACCTTCCCTCTGGTTACTGTCAGTTTGTTCTTAATTTCAGTGTCTCTGGTTCTATTTTGCTTGCTAGTTTGTTTTGTTGATTAGGTTCCACTTATAGTGAGATCATATGGTATTTGTCTTTCACTGCCTGGCTTATTTCACTTAGCATAATGCTCTCCGGTTCCATCCATGCTGTCACAAAGGGTAGGAGCTCCATGTTTCTTTCTGTGCATAGTATTCCATTGTGTAAATGTACCATGTTTTTTTGATCCACTCATTTACTGATGGGATCACAAATGAAGATTATATTGAAACTTTTTGTAAACAATTATAAATCATACTCATCTGAGCCAGAATTAGCAATCAACCAATCAATCATCTACTGAATACCTATTCCGTGCCAGGCAGTGTAACAGGTATAAGACCAAAATAACAAGATCTGGAGCCTACCCAGTAAGAATCCACAATCCAGGGGAAAGATGAAACATTTTAATACAGTAGATGTTGATAGAGAAATATGGACAGAGATCTATAGGAGCATGGAGGAAGCAATCAACACAAATTGCATGACTGAAGAAATACTTGAATTATAACAGTTCACATTCACATACCAACTACCATGTGTCTTCTCTGTTCTAAATGCTCGCTGCACTTTCATTGATTTAATCCTCATAATAACCGAGGTGGGTCCGATTTTTATCATCTCCATTTCAAAGTCAAGGAAGCCTAGACACAGAGAGGTTAAGTAACTTGTGCAAGGACACGAAGCAAGTCAGTAGCAGAGCCTGGACTTAACCCCAGGTAGTGTGACTGCAGAGTTCACGTTCCTAAACATGACTCTGTGCAGCATCTGAGCGAAGGAATGAACTCTCTTTGCCTGACATAGTCAAGGAAAGTCTCAGAGGGGCTGATATTTGAGTTGGTTCTGAAGGATAAGAAGGGATTCCCCAAAGGAAGGAGATAAAGTAGGGCACCCCAGGTAGACACAAACACCTGTACAAAGGTTTCTTTGAGCAAAGAGGAAAAGTTCTAAGCACTGAGCACAGGGAGCAGGCTGGGCGGGACCAGGAGGGCAGTGGGAAATGAAGTGCCAAATAGGCACGGCCCGGACGATAAAGAACCTGTGTGTTAGAACTATGGCTTGTACTTGATTCTGAAACAAAACAGGTGACCCAGAAGACGGGGTAGGAGAAGGATTCTGCCAAACATTCTCCCCATGTTCCACTATCTCCCCATTCCTAGAGAGATAATCCCAGAATGACTTTTGCTTGGGGCTCACAATTATGTCCACCTGACTTTCCCACTACCGTGTTACCGCAATGGCCTCACTGTTGGGGTCACAGTGCGACTGACACCGCCTGGCCTGACTTCCCATCAGGGCCACCACGCCCAGCCCTTGCACATTGCTCTATATACCATGGCTACACCTGTCTTTTCTTTTTTTCCTGCCAACTCAAAAGGAAAACATATACTTTCTCTTTCCTCTGTCAAAGTGCTGCCTTTATCTCAACCTTACCTCTTGATTAGTGGTATCCTTCATCTCTCTGCCAGCAACATAGTGAGCCCCCTCTTTTCCTAAAACCCCTAATTCAATCCAGCCCCTTTCACCACTATCCTTTCTGCCACAGTCCATACTCCCTCCTTGGGTACTCTGTACCCATTCCCCTATCTTCACTGCTCAGCCACCTACAAGCTGCCCTCTTTTCATTGACTGAAAATCCTTAAAGGGTTAAGAGTCGAGACCCGTGATTTTGACCCTGAGCCCCACCAGCATCAGCTAAATCGTAAACAAATTAATGAACTTCTTCCAACCCTCAGCTTCCCTACTTACAAAATGGTAATTGTATCTACTCCAGGTTTGCATGAAGAGTAAATGAACTGGTGTATGTCAAGCCCTTCCCACAGTACCTGACCCATAGTAAGAGCTCGATAAATTTCTCTGTCCATACTGGCAGCCATGTTAGAATTGTCATAGATTTCATCCTTGATTTCTCTCTTTCCAATATTCTCTGCAGGTCCTTCCTCCCTGACACCACGCTCTACTGGTTCTTCTTAACACATTGCATACCACTCACGAGTTTTCGCATGGTTAACACGTCATCTGTTAAGGACCGCTCACGAGTTTTCTCATTTTTCACGCGCCATCTGTTATGGACCTTAGATGTCAACACACTGTCTTGTCCACATCGAATGAAGCTATTTCACTGGTGGAAACCATGCAGGTCAAACTATGAAAAACTATATAATTGCACGAACCCATAAAGCATTGCAGTTACATTGTATTTTGGTCATTCGAATAGTCTTCAAGTTCCTGGCGCTTTTAGAAATGCCCCCTCTCAGAAAAAGGAAGGAAACCAATGAAACTGATACACTTCCAGAAGTATTTAACGATAATTTATCAGATATTCCTAGTGAGATCAAAGATGCAGATGATTGTTTTGACAATTCTGGAGATGCTCTGTAGATATGATGATTTAAATAACGTGCAGTTTGCCCAAAAACGTGTGGTCCCTGGCGTATGTCTTAGAGATTTCTATGCGGTACCAATGTGTTAGATTCCAGGATCGCTACACTGTCTGACCTAAAAGACATTTTCTCCTATGACCTGGATCAAGGTCTCAGCAGCAGGATCGTCAGCCACTCCCTCCTTTTCAGTCACTTGCCTCCCCCGGGTTCCTTCCCCTCCTGGCTCTCCTGGCTTTCCTCCACCACATTCAACAAACACTCCTTTCCCTGCTGCCTTGGCTCCTTATACCTCATTCATTTCCTAAGGTAAAATGTGTTTCTTCTCTTTCATTTTTCCTTTGTTCTCTCTCCAACCACACATTCCCCTTCCCTAGATAGTTCCATACCCTTAAATATCTCATATATGATAACTCATACATTTTTATGAATTTAAATCTCCTGCCTTTAAATATCTTGCATATAGTAACTCACACATTTTTTTAAAATATGGCTCTGATCCTTCTTCCTGAAGTCTAGAATCAAATATCCAATTTCTCACTCAACATCTCCACTTGGGTACCTAATAAATATTTCACATTTAAGGGCAAAACAAAATTCATGACGTCTGTCTCCTGACCCAACCTGTTGTTCCATTTCCCTGGTCTTCTTCATATCAGTGAAAGGCATCACCCCCAGTAACACAGAGAGGCATTCAAACCATCAAGAAGAGCATGGCTTCTCTCTCCAAAAGGTATCTGAGATCTGTCCTGTTTCCCCTCTCTCTACATGACCACACCAGTCCAAGCCTCCATCACTTCTCAGCAGGACAACCACAGCAGCCACCTCCATGGGCACCCTGCTTCCACACTGGCCCCTGCACAGGTCATCTCTCACACAGCCTCCAGGAATCTTTCTACAGATCCATTTCGTGTCCCCTCTACCTACATCAGAAGAAATCCAAGCATATTCTCAAACTCTTCATTTTACAGACGAGATAAATAACGTCCTACACATTCAGAGACTTACTCCAGGTCATGCAACTAGTTATCAGCAAGGAAGACTAGAACCAGGTCTCCCTTCACCCACACTGGGGCTTCACTGCCCCCAACACTGCCTTCTGAAGGCACTTCTGGTGACACCTCTAGTGCTACACTCTCTTTAACAACAATACCTCCTTATATCTATTCAGTTTGGCTTGGCAAAGAAACAGCACAGAAGTCCAGGCCTGTTATCAGACCGTGATCCTCTCCAGCACTAGCTCTGAGTGCTCAATAGTGAGGATAATGGAATGCAATCTGCAGAATCCATTTATATTTTCATCATGTCATCAGAAAACCAGAAGGCGCTGTTTATAGCCACACATTGACAGACTCCACTAAAAAAGAAAAAAATCTAATTAAGAATACAGGCAATGCTCAAAAGCACCCTGGGAGCAGCAAATCCTCTGATGCAGCCATTGTGCGCTCTAGACACAGAAAATGGGTCAGGCCCACAGCGTGTGAGCGGGCTTAGCAGGAACTGTGGCTGCACATCCTCACGCCGTTCTTGCCTTACAAAGAGACAGCACAGTGGCTGCAGCAACAGTCGGACGACGCTCAAAGTGGTCTTTCACACAACATAAAGCATTAGCAACTGGTTTGAGAGCAAAGAGAAAGAAGAATCCAGAAAGAAAATGCTCTAGTGGAGTAGTTCTGGGCGATGTGTGTTTTCCCCATTTCAAGGAGCAGAGACATGCACCAGCCATGGTGTTATTTTTACCTGGGTATCATGTCGCTCCATAAACACTTCAGTTCTGGGCTAATTTGGGCAAATCAGTTTATGTAACTGTAGTCCTCAGCGCAGTGAGGTAGAAAACCTTTGAATTAGGCAAATCTGGATCCAAATTTCAGGTCTGGCACTGAGGAGCTATGTGACACTGGACAAATGCCTCATTTCTCTGAGTCCGCTCCTCGTCTTTGAAAGATGGTTGAAGGTGTCTGTGTTCTGAGGTCGTTAGAGGTTAGGAATCATGAGTGGAAACATCTAGGAGGACATTTACTACTGACTGGAATGTCTATTCCTTTTTTTTCCCCAAGCTTCACGGTTGCAATTTTTCTTCAGAAACACTGCTTAAGAGAAAGGGAGTAGAGTTGAGGCAGGTTTGCCACGGCATGGATGGAGCTGGGGCTGTGAGTGTTGGGTACAAAATCCTACACATTGTCCAGCTTAACTGAGACCATGAGGAAACAATTGTGCATATTCAGAATATGACACATTTTATAAGAAAATTGGCTTTCAAAATGCCAATGCTATAACAAAAAGGGGAGGGTTGCTATTCTAAAGTAAGAGGCTTTAGAGATATAACAACCAGGGAGACCCCACGTGCTCACCCCCATGGAGAATGAGAGGCTGAGGAGTTGAGGAGAACATCTTCCTCTCCACCACACTCACCTCCTCAGGACCTCTTTGCTTGCTGGTGCCTCTACCTGGAATATTCTCCCTTCAGAGAAGTGATGTAGAAGCTGATGGTGCCACTGTCTTTCAAGATCTGGGGACTGTGATTTCGCCCAAGAAGTTACCTCTAAGATGGTGGTCTTGGTAAACACAACTCGCCTCCTTGCACAACCACATCAAAATTACAATTAAACTACAAAACAACCATCACTCGGAACCAGCAGAAATCTAGTTGAATTGAGGTCCTGCAACCACAAAATTAAAGAAGAAATCACATCTATCTGGACTGGTAGGTGGGGCAGAGGTGCAGGGATACAGACAGGCTGGTCCCATACCCACAGGTGGCAGATAAAAAGTAGGAAGGATATCTCAGGAGTAAGGAGTCCCAGCCATC
Organism: Macrotus californicus; assembly: GCA_007922815.1. Classification (NCBI taxonomy): domain Eukaryota; kingdom Metazoa; phylum Chordata; class Mammalia; order Chiroptera; family Phyllostomidae; genus Macrotus; species Macrotus californicus. Next base: position 37,401 of record VMDR010005867.1, on the reverse strand, counting down.
CACACGAGGCCCTACAGCCCAGGGTTCCAGTGCCTGGGAGATAAGTCCCCATGGCTTCTGTCTGTAAAAACCAGTGGGGGTTGAGTCGGTGGAAGAAACTGCTTGATTCTCAGGCATTTCCTCCTAAGTGGCTCACACATGGACTTACTCAGACTCACTCTCACTGAGTTCCAGCACCAGAGTAGCAGCTTGAAAGGCACCAGTGGCATACAGGGAAGAATGGAAGTGTCTGGCATCGGGGTGTGAACTGGGAGACAGCTTTCTCCCAGACAAAACTGTTGGCAGAAGCCATTGCTCCTCTTCTGATCCCTCCCCCCACAGAGCTGCAGAGCATGGCAGGCACCATATCTGAGACTCCATCAACCTGGCTCACACTGTTTGCCCCACCCTAGTGATTCCCTGAGACTCTGTTATACCCAACTTATGGGTCCACCCAAGTGGTTAGCAGTGGCTTATCCATACAAATGACTTGTCTTAGCCCATGCTTCTGACCTTCCTAAATCCTCTCAACAAGTAGCAGATGGCCTCAGTGAGCCCCCATACCTTGCTAAGTGGCCCCAGGCCCAGCACTAGCAGTAGCTGGTCTTTGTTCACAGCTTGGCCTCACTGGGACACCCCCAAGTCCAGCACAAGAAGCATGCAGATGCAGATTGCTTTATAGTTTATGCCAAGTGACCCCAGGCAGAATACAAATGGGCACCAGAACCTTGCTGAAGTAAGCCCTTCTCTGTGGAATGGGCCCCTGCACAGCTGATCCTCCACAGAGGGTAAAGGTTGGTGTTCAGTGGTCATAGCCAGTCCTTGCCGCTGACTGGCCTGGGTAACTCCCTCCCATTGACCGACCAACAGCAGCCAAGGCTCAACTACAAGAGGAGGGAATACTCAGCCTACATGAAGGGTGCACCTTGAGTACCCAGCTTGGGTAATAAGGGAGGTTGTGCCACTGGACCCGAGAGAACACCAACTACATTAGGCCATACCACCAACACAGGGAGTCACAGCAGCTCTACCTAATACATAGAAACAAACACAGAGAGGCTGCCAAAATGAGGAGACAAAGAAGCATGGCCCAAATGAAACAACAGATCGAAACTCCAGAAAAAGAACTAAACGAAATGGAGATAAGCAATCTTTCAGATGCAGGGTTGAAAACACTAGTTATAAGGATGCTCAAGGAACTGAGTGAGTATATCAACAGCATAAAAAAGATCCAGTCAGAAATGAAGGATACACTAATTGAAATAAAGAACAATTTACAGGAAAAAACAGTAGAGTGAATGAAGTCAAGAATCAAATCAAATGTTTGGAACATAGAAAAGTAAAAACCAACCAGCCAGAACACCAAGAAGAAAAAGAATGCAAAAAAGTGAGGATAGCATAAGCAACCTCTGGGACAACTTCACACCTGCCAACATTTGCATCATAGGGGTGCCAGAAGGAGAAGAAAAAGGGCAAGAAATTTGCAATCTGTTTGAAAAAAAAGATGGAGGAAATCTTCCCTAATTTGGTGAAGGAAATAGACATACAAGTCCAAGAAGCACTGAGAGTCCCAAACAAGATGGACTCAAAGAGGCCTATGCCAAGACACATCATAATAAAAATGTCAAAGGTTAAAGATAAAAAGAGAATCTTAAAAGCATCAAGAGAAAAGCAGGTAGTTACGTATAAGAGAGTTCCCATTAAATTGTCAGCTGATTTCTCAAAAGAAACTTTGCAGGCTAGAGGGGATTCAAAGTGATGAAAGGCATGAATCTACAACCAAGATGACTCTATCCAGAAGGCTATCATTTAGAATCAAAGGGCAGATAAAGAGCTTCCCAGACAAGAAAAAGCTAAAGGAGTTTATCATCACCCAACCACTACTATATGAAATGTTCAAGGGACTTAAGAAAAAGAAGATCAAAACTATGAACAATAAAATGGCAATAAATACATACCTGTCAACAATCGAATCTAAAAAACAAATTAATCAAATCAAACAGAATAGAAACAGAATCATAGGTATGGAGAACAGGTTGAGGGCAGTCAGATGCAAGGAGAGATTGGGGGAATAGGTGAAAAGGTGAAGGGATTAGAAAGCACATATTGGTAGTTACAGAACAGTCACGGGGATGTAAAGTACAGTACAGGAAATGAAGAAGCCAAAGAACTTATACGCATTGCCCATGGACATGAACAAGGGTGTGGGGATTGCCTGAGGGAGTGCAGGGAGCTCAGGGGAAGGGGCCAAAGGAGGAAAAATTGGGACAACTGTAATAGCATAATCAATAAAATATAATTTTAAAGAAAGAGATATAACAACCAACTACATTGGATGCTCCTTAATAAAATCTTAGTTTAAAGGAAACTTTCCAGATAACCTTTTGGGTACAATTGCAGAATTTGAATACACACTGGTCATTTGATAATATTAGTGCTCCACTTTATTAACAGTGACAATGACATGGTGGTTATGTAGGAGAATGTTCTTTGGAAAAATGCACCAAAGTATTTAGAGGGAAAGGGGTCTCATGTCTGCAATTTATTTTTAAATGGTTGCAAAAATACTAGGAGTATGTGTGAATGTGTGTGTGTATATGTGTGTGTAAGAAGTAAATACATAGGAAATATTAACAATTATTGAAACTAGGTGACAGGTATGTGTATCACCTTGATTCAGTTCCTTCCTCCTTTTGTTCCTTCTTTCTGTCCATTTAAATGTTTCAAAATATTCATAAGACAATGTTGTCTGGGGCCAGGGCTGGAAGTCGTTCAGCAGTCCAGAGAAAGTGCTCAGGGCTACCTGTCCAGTTCCTCCTCGTGTGTTTCGAGGCGCGTTTGCTCATATTTGTTCTCACTGATGGCAGTCACTTACCAGTTCACTATCGGTCATTTCATTTGTATTCAACCCATTCTCTCAACTGCTTACCACACAGAAATGGCACTTCCCAGCCCTCAGATCAGCATGACGCCAGTGCTGAGGGTGGGAAGGAAGGAAGGGTCAGGCCCCTCGGCTTCCTGATTTGGGGCAAAGAACTGGAACTAGAGGCCCTGCCAAGTACACGCAGTCCAGTGACAACTGAAGAGCTGTCTTACGCACTGATCAATTTCACCATTTGATATTCTAATAACTGAATAATTTTTAGCTAAGAATCCAAAGTAACCACAAAACCATTATACTTCGCCAGTCCTTGGCATTTTAAAAGGCATCAAAGTCAAATTAGAAAACTACCAGAATTCACCCAAACAAGTTATCAGATTACCAAACAAAAATAAACCACAGTGAAATGCTCACGATACAGATAGGACAATGACGTTTTAGACAGCCTAGCCTTTCAAAAGTTGGCACGACTTAGGCAACACCACTAGGAAGGAAAACAAGGAAGTGGTCAAGGTAAGATGAGGAGACTGACTTTCAGAAGGAGGGAAGGAGTTATGACTGAGCCCAGGGTGGTCAGATTTTACCTCTGGATCTACTTTATACAGTGATTCCAAAACTGTTCACCTTAAGTCATAAACTAAGCTGTGCATTTGTTTTATGTGGCTTTCTGTAACTGAGTTATATTTTACAGCTAAAAAGATTTTAAAGGGAGGGCAGCAAATATGTAGGTTAACCTCCATAGTGGGTCCACCTCACTTTTTTTCTCTCCTTAGTAACTGAAGCCATTTCCATTGTTTGACTCAGAAAAGACTTTGTAATGAGAAAACACCACTCTTAAAAGGTTTTTCATTCCAGGATAACAGAAATATACTTCCACCTAATAATATTCCTAAGGTCCATTATTAAAATGGTAGCTGGTATCCCCACATGCCTACTGCCTAGTATATTTTAAAACAAACATCTGAATATTGGACACAGGAGCCCATTGTCTAAAAGACCTAACGTCTTCAGAGAGTTTGTCATTTAAATGGCTCCAGAAGGGATTGGGAATGGCCACAGTGCCCCTCACCCCCCAAGTTCTATCATTGGTTCTTTTGTTTGAATCACACAGTTGTCTAGTGACACCTTGTCAGGCCTGGTAAGAGGCCAAAAGTCAAGAGAACTGGGTTCTAGTCCCAGGTCTGCTAATAACCAAGGGCTTCCAGCAAATCACTTCACTTCCCTCGGTCTGAGAGGGGTACGCACAACCCTTTCACCCCAGCCTCTTCCCTTCCCTTGAAATTTTGATGCCAATAGGACAGCATCTTTACTGAAACTTAACCAACTCGTTTACTCCTCAGCTTCCCAGTGTGGTAGTCAAGCTACCACGGCTGGTCACACAGATTGTGCCCTGGACAAGGGCGCCCAGTTGAGAACACAAGTTATGGCTAAAAGCCAGCCTGAGCTCCCTTTGTCAAACCATGCAAACTCTCCTAAAGAGAGAGTTTCGTTTTCCTAATCCACACAAAGCCACTCCCTCCACCCCCTGTACCCACGCCCATACAGCCACTCTGAGACGTCTTTCTGAGTTTATGTGAAGGTGCTCAGTGGGCTACTGGAGGCCCTGCTATGAGTACCATCATCATTCCTGGCAACCAGATAAACTGAAACACAGACTATTAGGTAACTGGCCCTATCTCACACAGCTAGTGGGCGGCAGAGCCAGGGCTCTAAGCTGGACCACCTGGCCCTGACCTACGTTCTTAACCAGTGCACTATGCTGCCAAAGTGCATCTGTGTCCCCGCCAATTTTCCCTACTATCAGCTGGACCATAAATAGAGATCTGACTCCCCATGGCCTGTGCCTCCTCTCTCTTCAATGTGTCTTTTCCTTAAACTGTGGAATAGAAAATAACACCCCAAATCCAGAAATATGTCAAAATGTCTGTACATTTATTATCAATTCACTCAGTACCATGGGGGTGAAATATTAACAATCTTCATGACATCACTGGATTTTTATCTTTATATTTTAATCATCACAAATATCCAAAGAGTCCAAATTAAAATATTCCTGCACACAACACCACCCTCCATAGAATGAAAACTAAATATCCATTAATGGGGAGTGAAGGGAACAAAAAGAAAGGAAGATACAATGTCTCAGTAAGGCCAGTGGGCATTTCTACAACAAAGCATTTCCCTACCTATTTTCCTCTGGCTCTTTAAACTCACAAATAATGTGTTTTGGCAGAAAATCTGTTCTTTTGGCTGGTCTGTGATGAAGACAGCAGGCAGTAATCCCAGCGCACTGAAATGCCACTCACTGGGCCTCGTCGACGCTGCAGTGTGGTGGCTGTCCCACCCTCCCTCCCCTGGGTCTCCTCCCCACTCCCCACACTGAGGAAGTGGCTGCCATGTGGGTTTTGACTGGAGACAACATTGCTCAGCCTTGTACTGAATACTGAGCCCTCCTTACCTCTCCCTGCACAATGCGCACGTCGGCAAGGAAGGGGTCCAGTGTTCAGGTGCCACAAACAGTGTAACCCTGGACTACAGAGAAAGAAAAAGCAGCAAGGCCAGTCTTTGTAAACCCATAGGTGGGAGCCATGTTATGCCAAAAGCAAAACCAAACCAACAATGGAACTTCTGCCCACACATCAACCTGAAACACTTTATTTACAAAAAGATAGGGAAGAAGAAAGGAAAAAGTTTGAAAAGGTAACTGTGTTATTTTTAAAACAAGTGCTGCGTTCTAATAGGTCCTTGGTTATATTTTTAAAACTCTTTATAATCAAGTCGTCTTGCGAGATGGCACAGCACCAGAGGCTCTGCGAAATGCTTAACAACTGGTTCTCTCTGAAGTGGGGAGGGGAGCCCTGACGTGCACCACTTGCCAACCTTTGTGGTGTAAAAACTCCCACCACCGGCGATTTCAGGCTCACCCCGACGTCACTAGCCACGGAATGAGGAGCACATGCACACAGGCTTCTCTCCTGGGCCATAAACTGCTTCCAAAACACCACTGCAGACCTGCAATCTGTATTACATACACCTCAGGTCCTCGAATAATAAATACTGTGTCTTGTGTCATGCAGTGTCACTTCATTGTAACGGCGATGACATGCCGTGGGGGCTTAACTCTCGTTTATACCAATCAGCCTGTGGTAAAGTGGGTTTCACTCCGTGTTGTTTCGCTTAGAGCGGCAGAACCTTTCCATGGTGTGCAGTGAGGACGTGCTGCCCATTACGGGGCTGACAGCTTAAACGCAGTGTTGCAAGTGCATTATAATTCCTAAATATCCATGACATGGAGGACTCATCGAATAGCCATTGAGAACAAAGCATGTAACTATGTAAACATTTAAACGCCTCTGAACTTTCACGTGCTCTTGTTCATACACAGCCAGCGTGTTACGGAAAGACACAGCTACTAGGCTGATATAGACCTGTGGTGCTTTCAGATCGCTTTTTCCAATCTCCTGGCTAAGGAAGCAAAAGGTCTCTACTAAATTCCTGAAAATTGGAGCAGTAATAATCATCTAAAGAACAGACTTTTCTCAAGCACTTAACATCAAATCTAAAAACTTTCCTTTTGCTCTCCCAAAGTATTTCCTAGCTGTGGGATATGCTCAGGCTCTCAAAACCTTGCACCCTTCTTCAATTTGTCCTCAATTTGAAAACACATCTCTTCTTCCTCTCCTTAGTGGAGAGCCAAGAATTATGTATAGCAAAGCTTATAATTGTCACTAATCCATTCTAGAGCGCAGCAGTGTAATTTTTAACTATCACAGCCTTTTAGAAGACAAGGGGAAAACACAGCCCACTTCCAGCGCCAGGACACCCACTGCCCGAACAAGAGCGTGGAGCACACTGCTCAGGAGCCAACGGGCACCCAGAACGAGCAAGGCAGGCCAGTGGCCACCTTACTGCTGACTGACACAGAGAGCTGTTGTTTGCAAAAGGAAGAGGGGGTAGACGGATGCTGTTGGCAACAACCAAGAGCTCTGTTCTTTCTTTCTTTCTTTTTTTTTGATTGCTAGGACACCCGCTGCCTCAGTCGCTTCAGCCTCATCCATTATGCCACATGTTGGTGGTGATGGGACCAGGATATGCCATCGCACACAATGACAAACCTGAGGAAAGACAAAGGAGCAGACCCAATCTTTGAAGGAACAGGCAGTAAAAGACCCACATGTTTCCTCTGCCCACTCTGGGTAGTGGCAGGTCCTTCAAAGGTTTGCTCACACCAGAATTTACTGAGTCGCCATTTTATGGCATTGGCGGGGGGTGGGGTGGGGTGGGAGGGTGAACATGCACAGACAACACTTGTTCTTCCGATTATGTCCTTCGGGGATTAAATTATTGTTTCACGGGAATTACCCTGCACATTTACTCTTTGGCCCACCCAAGAAAGGAAATTCAGAAGCATTTCCCAAAGTGGCCCACAGAACCCTAGTTCCACAGGATGTTAAGCGATGTGATGTGGAAAACAGGCTCCATGGTCCAGTAAGTCTGGAGAATGCTGTGTTTTTTTAAAAAATATGGTGTTTTTTTTCCTTTCGACTTTGAGCTACTCTGAGCCAATATGCCAATGTGCACTGAGGTCCCCCAGTGGGGGGTAAAATAGTGTTTCCCAGTGTGTCTAACCAAGACCTATTTTCGAGGAAAGCCTCTGGGGGATGGGACCAGCCTTCAGGGAAACATGCGTGAGGAAACTTGGACTTTCTGCATGCCTGGTCAACTCCTTGCCTGGGGGAGCTAATAGCTCCACACACATGTTGTTTGGCCTTTACCATGCTGGATCACTTGGTATTTTCAATAATTTCAAAAAGCTGCCACAATTTAAAAATCAGAAAACTAATATTTAAACAACAACAACACTTTTTTTATTGCTTCTCTTGAAAAAAAAAAAAGTGGACTAACAGGGCAAATTGTGCCCACAGACTTGCCTTCTCTGTGCAGATTATTTTAAAGCAAAAATTTAAAAAACAAACCATGTAAGACATCTAGTTTGTAGTAAAGTTAAGGAAAGAAAACTTACAACTGCACTTACTCGTGTATAAATGTTCAGAGATGTGAAACTAGGCAAGTGTGAGTGGCATAGTAAGAGGTTTTCTGAACAGGTGGGATGAGCTCTGATTGGTAGGCAGAAAGGAGAGATGCGTGCAGAGCTAAAGGAAGCGCCACAAACACAAGCACAGGCTGGAATCAATGTCATAGACATAAATCAGAGGCTGCTTTGAAGCATAGACACAAACACACTTTAACTTTGCAATTGAATTGAGGAGCATAGCAGGTAGGAATTTTAACAATTAAGTAGCTCTGAGCCATAGATAAGGTCAAATCAAGCCACTTGGCCATTACACACAATTTCTAAGATGATAAACACTAGATATTTCTTAGCTATATGACTAAGTAATTCCCAAGACAATTTCCATCAAACGCCAGGTGCAAAAGCAATTACAACAAAATTCTCACCAGTCCCACAGACCTGTAATAGCAGGGCCTCCAAGAACTAGTAAACCAGTTTGAAATAATTCTGAAACTGCAGAGATCCTATTACTAAGAAGCAGAAATAGATTTTCAAGTGCTCGCTTTGAAATATTAAGCATTGTTCCACCCATATATTTCTACCATCCTAGAACATTTATTAAAAACCAGTTCAAAGTGAGTCAGCTTCTAAAATAAAGCTTCACCTTGCCTGGAGTCACGATGCACAGCTGTTTAACTTCACCACCATGTGATTAGCACATTCTAACACACAAACAATAAATAAATAATATTTTCTTAGTAAGAGGTTAGATTTAACTATGGTAGGAGCTCAAGAAACATGTTTCTTGAACTGTTGCCGTTCTATTGTTTCTATTATTTTTCACATAATGACTCTTCCAAGATTTGTACTAACAATTCAAAGCCCAAATCCTCAGACTTAATTAATCTTCTACCTACATTCTCAAAATAATGCCTTGCATCCTCAGACACAAAAGAGATTCCTCTAAACTCTTGGGAGCCACCAGAATCTTCCACACCCTCAGCACTCTTGCTACCTCAAAGCAAGAACTGCCTCCCTTTCTTTCTGAGCAAATCCTTCCAACCCAGGCCCTTGCTCCTGCTTCCTCTTGCTCGGATCCTCACCTTTCTCTCCTCGCGGCACTGCTGACCAAGCTGGGCAATCTTCAGAATACCCCATTGCATATGGCAGTCCTGATTCAAATACCTTTAAATGTTTCCCACTTCCTTGAGCTCGAGCCCTGGCTACTTAGACTGCTGATCAAGCAAGCTGCTATGAGAGTTGACTCTTGTGTGAAGTGACCACATGTATCCACGCTTCTTTGCACTTGCTCATGCCACCCACCATACCTGAAACCCCTCACTATTTATTTATGCCCAACCCCACATTCAAATTGCAAGATACAAATATGATAAGATTCCCCCAAAGTACCCACAAGCCTCTATATCCCTCAATAAGTCAAATTTCTCTCCAACTCCCAAAGCACTTACTGTCTTTTATACATGAAATAGACAGAAAACTGGAACTTAAATACTACCTCCACCATTAACTAGCTACGTAGCTCTTTTCTTACCTGTGAAAGAGGGAAAATGATAGCACTGATCTTTGGTTGGTATTAAATGAGATTAGGTATATTGAGAGCACATGAAAATTGTTCATGTAATTTACCCTGAATTATTATTAATATCTGTGTGTTCTGTCCCTGTGTCCCTGAGTAGATCCATTCATTCAATCAATTATTTACAGAGCACATATTCTGTGCCTAATAGTGTTCTAGACACCAGGGACTGTGGCACCATTTGGTAGACAAGGTAGATAATAAACAATATAACATACAATATAACATAAGATAGTGATGAGAGCAATAAAGTAAAATAAAGCAAAACAAGGGGATAAAAAGTAGCAAAGAATAGATTGCCAACTTGAGATATTTTAGACTGGAAATGATCATCCAGAAAAGTGACACATAATCAGATCTGAACGGAGGAGGCAGTGAGCAATGCTCATTTCTATGGGGAAAGCATTCCAGGCAGAGAAATGCAAGTTTAAGGTCCACTGGTGGGTGTGAGCATAGAATGTCTGGTAAAGAAAAAGGCAAGTAGAGCTGAAATGGAGCCAATAAGAGTGACAGTATGACAAGATGAGGGCAGAGAGGCAGCCAAAGGCTTTATAGGCAGTAATCAGGACCTTGGAACTTACTCTCAGTGCTGTCCAAAGCCACTGAAAAGAGAGTTTTGACCTGGGAAATGATGTGATTTGATTAACATTTTAAAATGTTATTCTGGCCATTGTATGAAGAATTGACCTGGGGGGAGCAGGTAGGAAAGACGGGGCAGGAAGACCATACAGGACACAATGGCGTAGTCTAAGTGAGAAAGACAGTAACTTGGACTATGGTGGTAGCCAAAGGGATGCTGAGAAGTGGTCAGTCCTAGTTTATTTTGAAGGTAGGAGCTAAATAAATGTTTTGCTGATAGACTAACCAAATACAAGATATCAGTAAAGGAGAAGAGTTGGGAATGTTGGTATATTTTGACCTTGAGCAACCGAGTACATAGTAGTACAGCCATTAAGACAGGGAAGACTTGAAGAGAGGCAACTTAGGGGAAAACAAATCAAGAGCTGTATTTTCTTCCTACTAAGGTTAAGATGACTGTAATATCCTGGGGGAACAGTTAGATATACTAGAGCTCAAAGGAAAGGACAGAGCTAATGACACATATTTAGATGTAGACCACAAGATAAAATCACCCATGGAGTGTGCAAGATAACAGGTCTAAGGACTGAACCCCAGGCCAGCCAACAATGAAAAGTCAGAAAAAAGAGGAGACTCCAGCAAAGGAGAACGAGAAGGAAAACTATTGAGGTAGGAGGCCAGTGAGGATGTTATGGGAGCCAAGGGAGGAAAAAAAAACGTTTGAAGAGGGAAGGAGTGGTTAACGGCCCAATAATGTTGAGAGGTTATAGAACATAAGAACTGTGAATTGTCTGCTGGATTTGGGCAATGACAGACACAAGTAACTTTGACATGAGTAACTTCCATAGAATGGTGAGGATATAAGTACACTGTGTGCATAAAGGAAGGAAAACACAGTCAACTCTTTGAATGAGTAGATACGGAGAAGTAGAGGTGGATGCGTAGTTTAAAAAGGGCACATGCTAAAGGATTGACCCGCCACAAAAAGCAGAGTCAATGATGCAGAAAAGAGAGGGATGACCATTGAAGGAGCAAAGAGTAAATCTCTGAATATGTGAGGGGATGTAGATCACAAGGGTAAGGTCTGGCCCTAGAGAGAGATCATTTATCGTGAACGACAGAAGGCAAAGCAAATGGGTGCAGATATAGGGTAGATGCTAGATTTGATGGTAGGAAGATTAGCAGTTCTCTTCCCAATGCATTTTAGAAGTCATCGGCAGAGGATGAGAAAAGGAGAATGACGTAGGAGATTTAGGACAGAAAAAGGGGACGGGGGGGGGAAGTGAACTGATAACCGGGTGGTGAATACATGTGGGCTGCCCTTTGGTGGTGCATTCCCCCCTCACCCCTTCTTCGGCTCTCCTTCAGGGACGTCTACAGCCTTGCAGGCATCATCCGTGAGCACAGGATCCCGGGACTTGTGCTTAAGGTGAGCCTAACAACTTTGAGAAACTGAAAACCTGAAAGTCTAAAGAAACTCCAAGACAGATTTTTTTTGCAAGTTTTTCGAAACTAGGCATGATATTATCCTGAAAAGGATATTAAAACTAAAAGAAAAGTATTTCTGAAATATGTGTAGCCAGCTATGCCTTGGACACCATGAAAAATGCCTAGGACAGCAAGCATGGCCTGCAGCCCACATTCAGAGTCACCTTCATCTCTCATTTTGACAAGTACGTGGGAGTCATTGATGAGCGGAACATGCCAGAGGAACAACACTTTGAAGACGTGGGAGATCTATATTGACTTAGAGGAGGCAGAAAATACAGCAGCATGGTATGGCATTTGAGTTGTGGCCACACTTGCACATTCTGGAGTAATATAAAGGATCCTATTTCTCCTGGTGGAGAAGCAAGATGAACAGAGGTGCACGACAAATGTGGTCAGCTTCAGGTCAACTGTTGTTGGGAGGAAGGGGATTTAAAATGATCAACGCCCAGCTACCAGATGTACAGCTTACTGATCTCCACCTCCTAAGAAGTTTCATGGTCTTCAGCCCAGTGGGTTCATAAGATGACCCTGTGACATTCTTACAAATGTTATGGTGCAAGCTGCCTATTTGACTATATTTAAGTAGAGCCATGATGTCAAATCCTCTGCTGAGTCTTTGGATAAGGGTGTGAAAATCACTAAGATAAATATCTTGGCCTGGGTTTCCTAGGGCAATATCACAACTTGGTAGCTTCTTAAAAATAAGAGTCTCTCCACAAGTGAGCTTCATGCACATTCCCAGCAGACAAAAGCCCAGAGTTAGAAACCTGAGCTGCCACCTATGGGCTACATTGGCCAGATAGCAGACAGTGTATACACGTAAGCAGACTGCAAGAGTTAGCTGGAGTGTGGCTGCCAGCTTCGACTTTATCTGAATGAGAGGAAAACAGATACCTTACAGTGCAGGGCTACAGGCCTTACCCAAAACTCTTGAATTTATAATTTCTTAAACTTCAGAACCGTAATAAAACGTATGTATTGTTTACTATGTAACACTTCCAAGAAGTCTAGGGAACAACCCTGTAACCAAACACACTACTAATGGAGTAAAACGTTTGAAAGTTCACATCAAAGGAAACAAATAAAAATAATGAATAACCTAAAGTCATTTCAGATCAGGTCAAAGTTTTGTGACTAAATGAATTACAAAATGAAGGGAGGAAGGAATGGAGGAAGAAAAAAAAACCCAAAATTTAAAACAAAGCTAAAATTAAAAAGACCACTTCCACTTCTCAAAGCTTTTTAGGTTTTGTAATTGTGCCAAAATGACTGTGGATCTGTAAGAATAAAAGCAAACACGCAAGCTCTGGCCTATAAGTTTGCCGTATCGGACTGCCGAGCTCCTAAAGGACTATCACTTTTACCATATGAAAAGTAAACTTTAAAAAACGGAGATTATCAAAATGTTGGATTCCACCAGGCAAGCACGATCTTCGGAGTACAGTTTGTGATATTATGAGTGGTGCCCAGCATGCGTCAGAGCTTCTGTCCTGTGGTGGGCACCACCAAACATTACGTGGCCTCTGGGGCCAACGGCACCTGTAAACTTGATGTTGATATTCTCCTCCTTTGTGGAGCTGTAAGATGTACAGTGCTTATTGACCATCGACCTTCCAAGAACATCATCTCTTATGTGAGAATAATAAGGACCATGGGCCAGATCCAAATTCCCTGTAGACAGGATCAGATATATCAAGTTAAAAAAGAATTTAATAGACTCAAAGAGATACTTACATACTCATTTCATAAAAGCATTATTCACAGTAGCCAAAAGTGTCCATCAAAAGATAATTGAAGAAAAAAATGTGGTATATACATACAATGGAATATTATTCAGCCTTAAAAAGGAAAGTTGAATACATGTTATAGCATGGATGAACACTGAGGACATAAGGCTATGTGAAATAAGCCAGTCACAAAGGGGCAAATATTGTAAGATTTCACTTATATGAGATCCCTAGAACACTCAGATTCATAGAGACAGAAAGTAGAATGACAGCTACCGGGGCCTGAGGGAAAGAGCCACAGGGAGTTATTGTTTCAGGAGTCCAGAGGTTCCGACTTACGAGAGGGAAAGAGCTCTGGAGATGGACGGCTGGGACGGTCACACAACAATATGAACGTACTTCATGCCACAGAACGTGCACGTACAATGGTCAAAGCGGTAAATTTCGTGTTATGTGTATTTTGCTACAATTAAAAATGATGATGATGAAGAATGAATGATTTAAGTGAAAGAAGGCATATTCTGAAAACAGTGACACAAGGACTGAACAGGAGGATGCCAAAAAAGTCCAAATTACAAGGAAAAGCACAGCGACAAACCAGAAAGCTACGCAGAAGACTAAATGAAAAGAGGACCGAGTTGTTTGCCTCTGAATAAATTATCTCCTTGGGAACTTGCCATGGCCCTTAGTGTGCAGGTTGATGGCTTTCAATCTGATGCGCAGCATGGGGTTCCCTGGACTCATTCCCTCTCTTCACTGGGGCCAAGCCACTGAACTGCTTCTAAGCCTTGATAAGGATCATAAATTTGGGAGGCACCAGAAGCAGAGTTCATCAAGTAATCAAGAAAGAAGAAAGGGGAACCTATTAGCACTGCTTCTCAATCTGATTGCATTGTACAATCACTGGAAATACTGCCCCAGCCAGAAACTCTAATTTAATTGTTCCAGGGCAGGGCTTGGTCAGTAACTCTCTTTTTAAGCTTCCCAGGTAATTCTGATGTGCAGACAGGGTAGATAACCACTGATCTCGAGCAAGTCCGCAAAGGTTTTCTGTAAGGGGCAGGGAAGCGAATCTTCCAGACTTTGTGAGCCATACTACTTCTGTCACAACTGCTCCACTCTGCCTTACACAAAGATGAAAGAATAGGCATGGCTGTGTTCCAATAAAACTTTATTTATAAAAACCAGGAAGTGGGCCATAGTTGTCTGCTCTCTGCTCTATAAGAAAAAATGGCTTCAGATACTCAAAGTGGAGAAAACTATCATGCGGGCTTGGGAAAGAAAGTCTCAAATGCAGAAAGGAGAAGGTTCAATATAAGATACTGGTTTTGGAGTTAATAACACAAACTGTTGGAAAGATAATGAAAAGGGAGGAAAACATGCTGATCCAGTTCCACATGTGACATGTAGATGGGAACAAAGCAACCTAAGAGTCCGGTGGGAATTTTTTGTCCTTCTTTAAAAGAGAGAGAGAGCTGACAGAGGAAAACAGACATGGAGCATGGGAAGAACAGGAATTACGGCCCAGGCTGCAGAAGGGGTCATGGAAAGGCATGTCAGTAGTGAGGGGACTCTTACTAAAGGCCTTGAGTCCAAAGGCAGAGCAAAGACAAGCCTCAGAGAAGGATCATTTGGCCAAGACATTTTGGACTTGACTGGGGCGCTGGCAGCAGTGACTTAGGAATCTCTACCAAGGGCACCACCACCAGTTCAGAAACCCACCAAGCTGATTTCTCAGATGGCAGCAAATATGAGGGCAAGTAGGAAGCACCCCCAGCAGACTGGATCACCAGCTTCAGAGTTCTGGGGGAAGAAACCAATGGCAGCACTGGGGTGGGAAAGCCTGGGGAGTCTGCTGAGGATGAAAAGGTGGAAATGAGCAGGAGAGGACGGCAGGAAATGCCTCTTGGAGAAGTCCTTCTAAATTGGGAAGAGCCTGCTCAACTTAGTTCTGGGTGCCATGAAGGTAGTAGACCAAGACAAGAATTTGGAAGTGTGAGGTTTTGAATATACAGAATGTATACAAAACAGTAGCCTGGGACTCCAGAAAACAGAACTGAGAGATGCCACCACCATGAATTTCTAAAGTCTGCATGGAGATGAATATGCTTCTGATCACTGTGGTCTAGGAGTGTCGATACCCTGCAGAATATTCACTGATTTAACAACATCGGTGTGTACCTACTGAGGGAGGCACTGTGCTAGATATGAGAAATACAGTGATGAGGCATGCAGAGGGGAGAAGACAGTCTACTCAGTCATGCACATGTAAAATTACAACTGGTGCAAGCTCTAGAAAGGAAAAACACGTGGTGTTAAAATGGCTCGGATGAGGAGACTTGGTCTACTCAAGAAAATGACTCTTGAGATGAGATGGTAAGAATGAAGAGGAGGTAAGGAAGGAAAGAGAGGGATGAACCTTCTGGGAAGAGGAAATGGCATGGGTACAGCCCAGAGGGAGGGACCCTGGCAAGAGTGAGGCTCAGGAGGAACACTCTAGCAGGAGCCCAAGGAGCAAGGTGAGCAGAGCCAACACCTGGGCTGAGATGTGGGTTGAACAAGGACCAGCACGATGTCTTGCAGGGCACGTGAAGACGTGGCAGCTGAGCCCAGGGATGACGGGAAGCATGGACCCATATTAAGCAGAGCTGGGAAAAGGTTTAACAGGTCAGATTAGTGTGTCAAGAAGAAAAGGGTTAACAGGTCAGATTTGTGTTTCAGGAAGATCCCATTGTGAAGAGAAAGGACTGGGAGAAGGGGACAGCACCAGGATCCTTTGGTTATAGACCCCCAACCAGAAACCCTGGCCACAATGAACCAATAAAGGTAGATTTCAACTAATGCAAAATGCCCAGGACCTAGATTCTAGACATTTATCAAAGGTTTACTGGAAACAATAAAATGAAGCCTCTTGTTTTCTCTTGCTCTGTTTGAGCCCTAAAAACAGATACAGGTTCCAGTCCCCCTTCTCACTGTCCAAAAGTCGAGCATTCCTATGAAACCTTTAGTAACTGAATGGCCAAAGCGAAGAAGCAATTGCTTTAGGACACATCTTGCTGAGGGATGTACAGAATGAATCAAGACAGAGCCAAAAGCTCACAGACACAGTTCACAGCTCTGGCAGCTTGATGCTGAGATGTCGAGTGTAGCTCCCTGCGAAGAAG
Organism: Macrotus californicus; assembly: GCA_007922815.1. Lineage (NCBI taxonomy): Eukaryota > Metazoa > Chordata > Mammalia > Chiroptera > Phyllostomidae > Macrotus > Macrotus californicus. Next base: position 20,969 of record VMDR010005867.1, on the reverse strand, counting down.
CTTGGCAGGGTGCTCTCACTGCCCAGGGTGCCACTGCCTCCATAACAGCTCACGGCAAAACACACTGAATGCTATTTTCACTCTTTGCCTCCCTTCCCCCCTTTTTTGGAAAAGCAAACATCCCCCTTGGATTTCTTTCAGTTTGTGAAAATAGGCACTAATGTAGGTCTTCCATAAAAACGGGCTAATGCAAACTTGAAAAGTGGGGACACCTGTAATGTAGTCTTTGCTCTAGGCTGTGGTTGATAACATAAATGTGAGTTTATCATAAAAAGAAAAAGCGACCTCTAGGAAGTCAGCTGTGTCTCCATCTTAACCAGTTGACACTTGGGTTAACCTGCCCAAGCTCTTCAGAGGGCCTTCGGGATTTGGGGAAGGAACTTCAAAGTAAAAAAAAAGAAAAAATAGTACAGATTTTCCTCAACTCATACTCGGTATGTATACGTCTCTTTGAGACCTTCCAGGGGGTGAACGGTCACAGCAGCACAGAAGACGGCTTTCAGTTGCTTTGGTATTTGGTTCAACACTCGGGTGGTTCAAGATCCTGGATGTTCTCCAAGCAGCCTCATCCCAAGAGAACTGAGTTACACCATGTTGGTGCTCAAAATCGGTCTGGCCTTTCACATAACACAAACTACACAGGAGAGACCGGCGAGTGCTATTAAATCTATGTTCACTGACTTCATGTAAAGATGGAATTTCAATATAAACTCTGAAAAAGTATAAAAGGTCTATTTTAAATTTCCGGGCAATTACAAGTGAGGTAAAATGTTGCCTTTGCCAGCTGCATTAGTTTTGGGGGGGCGGGGAGCCAAACACACTTTTCCTCTTTTTTCATATCCAAGCCACCAGCCAGCAAACACTGGTATTTACTCTAATGTTAATAAAAGTAAATTACTTTGTGGTTTTGGGTCACTGGTATAAAACTTGTATTCTTTTTAGTTTATGTTATGTACAAAAGTTCAAAATTTCAAGATGCATCCAGCACAAACTGATGACTTACTTATGTTTTTCCATGTGATTCAAAGCTGCTTTTTTTTTTTTTAGTTTATGTTTGAATTACTTCTGTTTTTACTATGCCAAATGCTCTCATGACTCCTGTGGGATTCTTTTTCTCTCTTCTTGTATCTTTCTACCTTTGTAATGTTAGAATTCTTTTTCTGCTTGAACCCTCTCCTGGATTATAATCGGTTTACAGAAGAGGTCAAACCCATGCAAAGTTACATTAGCAATGAAAACTCCCATCTCAAACTCTAAGTTACCAACAAGGACTTTTTCCCCCAGAGAGACAGAACCTCATTAACCCGTTTTGCCACTGCCTTTTTAGCTCCTACAGGGTACAAGTCAACTGGGACCAGCACAAACAACTTGAAAAGAACATTCTAGGAACTACAACACAGATGCCAAACACGCTGCCCCCTTCCCAAACCCATGGAGTCCCCACACCAGATGTTGGGGCTGCATACACCCAAAGTTCAGCATGCTTTCAAGTCAGTCTTTCCATCCAGATGCTCAAGTTGACAGTTCCCTTTGTAATTATTTATCATACAAAGAGAATTGCACAGACCCATAGCAGCAGCCCCCTTGGCATGCTGGCCAAAATGCTAAAGAGGTTGGTCTTCTGCAAGCTGTCCAAAAACATGCTACTGATTTAGACAGCCCTGCAGAACAATCAATCACAGTCTAGGCCCCGCCGAACAGCCATGGTCTGCACATGTTCGTTTTATTAGGATCTTCCTTACGTCTGAGGACTTTCCTCCTTCGTGTTTTTAAACTAAGGTAATCATTTCCACGCAAAGCAAAGGGACAGCCTGGGAGGGGAAATGCCACTTGGACTAATGTTTTGCTGATGGCTTTCAAGAATCTAAGTCCTGGAAAAAACAATCTAGGTTATGTTTGGGGCCTCGCAGCCCTTAAGACACTGCCAGGCTTTCAAGAACCTAACAGAAATCAGGCACCGGCCCCAAAAGCAACCCCGGTAAAGTCTGCTTCCCCTTTCTGTTATTTTTGTGCTGTTTGTCACAGCCGAGGGGAGTGTGTCTGTGAGTTCCCACCGGACTTTCTTGCTCTTGTGATTTGAGGCAGAGATTAGGTACAGATACAATGAAAGGGACCACAGACCCTCAGCTTCTCAAAAACCATCTGTAATTTTCTTGTATGCTTTTCATCTTTGTCTTTTTTAAGCAAGACACAATAAAAAATTGTGCAACTCACAACAGAACTGTACATCAAACGAGGCTACATCTGCCTGGTCATTTTAAGCAAAGAGACGAGTCCAAGCAAACCACACGTAGCATTGCCAGGCCTTGAGGGCGAGAGCACTGGCATGCTCTCGAGGGTGAGAGCACGGGTCCAGGAGCCAGACTGCTGGGGTCTGAGACCAGTTCATCCACTTCCTAGCTGTTCCGTGTGAACCTTCTTTGCCTCAGTTTCCCCATTTGTAAGTAGGAGATAACAATAGTGTCTTCCTCATGTTTTTTGTGAAGATTCAACAAATTTGCAGTGCTTACAAGGTGCTAGGGTTTAGAAGACAGCCTGGCATATGGTAACCACTATATAAATGTTTGCTATTACCATTTCCATAAAACTAAAATCAAACCAGATTATTACGTCCTGGTCACTAACAAATAGTGAATTAGGAACAAAAGAGCCATTCAGAAATTATTTCTTTTGTTTGAAAAACAAACAACAATAACAAAGAGAAACAAGCAATGTCCAAATGGCCGATGTACAAGGCCTGCCATACACAGGTCCTAGGGGAGCTGAGGACAGCAGGAAGTTAATCTGAGCAGGCATTTCCTTGCCACCATGCATGTCACTTTGGTTCTAAACATCAGTCACAAACTGAAATAAAAGTCTTATCTACAAAAGGAAAGGCCAAAAGGACACACCTTTTCAGCCACTTGTAACAGCACACAAATGAACCAAGAGAGGGCTGGGAGCAGAGGCATTTGTGACCAAAGCAAGTCACTGGTTCCCAGGACTGAGTTAAGTGGCAGTATATGGTGGGAGGGGTCCGACTATGCTGGGCGCACAGGGCATCAGAATTGACAGCCACTTTAGGAGGAGCACCAAGCTCGCTGGTCACAGCTACAATGTCATGATCAGTCTACAGTGTTGATAACCATCTCAGTTTTTGAATGCCATGGCCAAGTCACCTTACATCCACCGTGTCGACTGAAATATTTAACTTCATTAAATATTAGCTCAAAGGTATGATGGGGAGAAAAAATGATGCATGGGATTTTAGGGCTGGCTCGTTCCGTAAACTCCTCCAGAAACAAAAACCTGCCTCTGGGGCATTCCCTCTGCCTTCACATGGGTCAAGAGCCTACCTCCTGTCTCTTTCCTACCTCCCTCTTGACCACCTTTGTGGCTTGGGCATGGTTTGGTGACAATCCCTCCTCAGGACCGGCAACACCTCTGCTTTATTCTACTATCTCAGCCCACCTTTCTCTCCCTCTGTCCCCCAGCCACCACATCGCTCAGGCTCTCTAGGGATGGGAACAGCACCCATGTTTTAAATAAGATCTCTGCTTCCCCAGAAGATTCTTGGTCTAGTTTAGGCTACATATCCCTTGAAGTGGTGGGTCTGTATCTTGAACATGCTATGTCCAATGTCTACACAGTGATGAACACACAGTAAGTGCTCAAAAACATTTACTTAATGGACAAATCCACAGCAGTTTCAACTTCTATAGAGACCTAGTTCTTCACATCTCTTTTCCTCCATTCCATGTCTGCTTCACTTCAAGCCTCATCTGCAACCTACCCTGCAGCATCTCCTGAATGATCTTGAACTCAGAAGGTTTCCTAATGGCAGCATCTGCTCTCTGCTGTCATTTCACTCTTGACCCTACCTCACACCTACCTAATGTATCAACTTTTCATTTCCATCAAGATTTCCAATCACCCCACTTTCCTAACATCACTTCTCTTTAGCTTTGATGACCACCCTATGCATCTGGGCTGCATGACTGACAATGTCAGGGGGAATCACCATCTTCTGATCTGCCGAGGTGTGGCCCATGTGGTCTACACTGTCTGCACCTATACCCTTAAACAGAGTTACAAATCCTCAGCGGTGGCTCTCTTCTCAAAAGTTCAACTACCACTTCTATGGGAGCAACTCTCAAATTTATACTTCTAGCCCAATTTGTAACCACATCCAAAGACGCAACTACCTAGGTCGCTTTACACATAAAGCTTAGCTGGACCCTCAAACCCACCATGGCCCAAAACAAACTTAGTATCTCCCCTCCCAAAGCAGGTTCTTCTCCCGGTTTCCCTATTGTTCCTAAACTACTACCAATGTATTTGCCGTAGAAACAAACTTCAAGACTGTCTTCTCTTTATTCCATACCACACCCCCATAATTTTATAAGGTCTGTTCATCTCCTTCACTGCCCCTCAAATCTGAATCGACCTTTCCATTTGCACCACCCTAACATATCCCCCATGACAGCATACAGACTAGCACTGTCCCGCAGAACTTTCTGCAATGATGGAAATGTTCGTGTGACCACTAAGCAGTTGAAATACAGCCAGCGTTACTCAGAAACTGATTTTAAATTTTAACTTAAACAGCTATTGTACATATGGCCAGTGGCTACCATGTTGGATAGCACAGAGAAAGCCACATACAATGCCATTTGTACCAGTCATTTGTTTGCTCACAGATCCGTCCCCTATTGCCTGCACCCTCCATCAGCTTTATCTTGCAGGGGACTTCTGGTTCCCAGGCTCTCTTGACAACCGCCTTCCTGGTAAGCTCAATCAGCCAGAGTAAATTCAATCTGCGGTAAAGACCAGGGCAGGAAGAGTGGAACAGCCAGGGAGCTTTGCCTCAGGTGGCATCTCCAAGAGTGACCACCTCCCCTCCATAGCTCCAGCTTTCACAGGTCAATCCCGCCCTCCACCCTGACAGTCACCCTGAGTGGCCTTCGTCTCTGGGCTCAAGTGGCACTATCTTCTCCCCATGTCCCTTCCACTCTAAGAGGAGTGGCAGCTGCCTGCCACTGTTAACCTCAGGGGTGTCCCATTTGGCTCTTTAGCCCTTAAAGCATTCCTGTAACCAGTTCCCTCTATTAAATCCCTTCCGCTGAAACACCTCACACAGCTTTTGTTTTCCTTCCTGAGAACTAATACCCCATCCTAACAGGCATCTCCTCTGAAACTCTAACTCACCCTGAAAACTGCTGCCATGAGGCCACCATTACCATCATCTTCACCATCAAAACAGTATCTGATGTAAAAGTGCAACAGCATCCTCTATACGGTGCTTGCACATGCGAAGCATTACACTGGACGTTTTACATCTCATGGCTCTTTGTTCCTTATAAAACCTTAGGAGGCCAGTACTTTTAACCCCACTTTATAACTGAGAATAATGAGGCTTAGAGAGCAACTTATGCTGGTTAAACAGCAGCTAAGTGACTCAGCATGCCTCAAAGTTCATGCAAGTTCATGCAAACTCCTTCCACTCTAGCCCCCTATTCAGAAACTGTTAATTACTGCCCATTGTTTGAGGATCAGTTCAACTTCCTCCGTCTGATCTTCAGAAAAGGCTCTGGGCAATCTGGCTTTAACTCACCTTTCCGGTGGTGGCCCTACTTTGTCCTGACCCATATCCAGATTGACTATATGCGCTTTCCCTCACATATGTGATTAGTGTCTTCCCACCTCTATTCTATCACTCAGATGCTTCTCAAGACCTACTCAAAACTGGATTTAATTTCAGCAAAACAAATATTTATTAATTGCCTACTGTTTCGAAAACATAGTCCTCTTGCCTGTCTCTGAACTTTACCATTGCATAACTTCTCATTCATTTAGCCATTGTTTAGTGTATATCCTAGCTGTGTTCTTGTTGTAGTATCTTTACTAAATTGGAAAGTCCTTGAGGGAAAAGAGGGTGTTTTAAAGATTTTTTAACTCTCCCACTAGCATCTAAGTGACTTTCAGAAATTAGATGATCTGCCAATATTTGTTGAATTCACTGATATTACTCTTCACAGGCGCAGCATCCAGTGCCTGCAACATACTAAGTGCCCAATAAATGTCAGTTCTCGGTTCTCAGTTCTCGGTGGTCTGATGGACCTGGTTAAAATGCACATAATTCCCCAAGTTATGGCCCTGAACATCTCAGATCCATAACCCCCCACTAGGTCTCATTCTGGCCTCCAGCAAATAAGTAGTCTATACTTTTTAAAAAAGATAATCAAAGTGATTATAAGCAGAATGATTCCAATAAGACTATGAAAGGAAGATAAACTTAACTGACAATTGAGAAGTTAAAATATTTCAGACAACTTGTCTAAGTTGAGAGCTACGTGTCCAATGAACCCAATAGAGTTGCTGCATGATGCCTATTGTAGAGAACACACATGAAACTTCTTTATCTCTAACCAATGCATGGATTCTGGGATTTTAGGTTTGTTATGCCCAGTTTCCAAGTGGTCCTTTCCCTTTGTGTGCTCTAGCTCTGATGGTCTTAGCATCAGTAACAGACTGCTAGCTCACCTCCTCTTCTTACATCGTCACAGAACATTGTCCTTGCCCTTGAAACCCAGCGCCGCATTGTGAGGAAGCCCGAGCCACATGGAGAGGCCACATGTCATCCTCTGGTGACAGTCTCAGCTAAAGTCTTAGCTGATCTCCAGCATCAACCATGAGACATGCAAGCAAGTGAGCTTCAGACGTTCTAGCCCCCAGCCTCTGAGCTGAGACAGCTGACACTGAGTGGAGCAGAGACAAGCTCTCTCCAAAGTTATCTCTGCAAGTTCTACCCAAACTGCAGGTTTGTGAGTGAAATACATCCAGTCATTGTTTTCAGGTAATGTGTTCCGCAGGCATAGCTACTAGAGCAGAGGGCTCACCATGCAGCACAGGTAACTGATGCACAGGCAGCACCTCCAACCTGCCTCTGCCTTAGTGTACCTCCCTCAGAACCGCAACTCTGGTCCAAGAAGATGGTCCAAGACACACAGCATAGTTTTAAAGCTACCACAATCTGATAATAAGCCTAATTTTAGCTAAAATTAGCTAAAACTATTTGTCTAATTAATAGCTTAAGACAAGGCATATCACTTGCTGTACCTGAGAATTTGCCGTTGCTCTTTTGGGCAAGAAAACATCACACACACACACACACACAAAAAGATCAAATAAACATAACAAGAGAAATCAGAAAGTGCATTTAAAAACAGTACATATTTCTGAAAACTACAACAGCAGAGAATCCAATTGGATCTAGAGCAGCCACTATGGAAAGCAGTATGGAATGTATTCAAAAATGAAAAAAAACGGAACTGCCCTATGACCCAATGATTCCACTTCTGGGTATACACTTGAAGAAACCCAAAGCACTAATTTGAAAAAAATAAATGCACCCGTATGGTCACTGCAGCATTATTTACAATAACCAAGATCTGGAAACAGCCCAAGTGCCCATCAGTAGATGAGTAGATAAAAAAGCCATGTTTCAAAATGTGGCTGGTAATGGTCATGCTCCTGTTGAGTCCTAAGTTTTACAAACCCCCACACACCAAATATTCTCATGGACAAAAATCACTATTATCATCATAAAAGATATTGACTTAACTGTTTCACCAATATTATAAGAACCCATGAAAGAAAGAAAAAAGCTGGTGTCTTGGATCTAGTAGCTAAATAAAATCAAGTTAAAGGAATATTAAAATATGAACTCACTAACTGGGTAAGTCTGATACGAGTAAATCTAAAGGAACAAGAAGTTTCTATGTTTTAGGGTCAAGTCCGACGGCACTACCATTGGGTACCTTGTCTGAAACCGAGGAGTTCCGTCTGAACAACAGGTAAATGTAGCCAAAATGATTAATGAAACTCTTGGTATTATAAACTAACCACAGCAGTAATTCACTAAACTCAGAGCACTAAATGTATCTACTTGCTGAGTCAGAGCAACCAAATGCAAAAGTCCTCATTAGCACATTTACAGTGTGGCTGTTTTAAAAAATCATTTGGGGCATTGTATGAAATAAATTTAAAAAAAACAAACACTAAATAGATGATGCCAACCGCCTGGGAGTAGCTGAGAGTTTAAGCCACATTCTTAGAAGCTGACGTGAAGAAACAACTAAGGACCACGTGCTGCGACCTTGCACACAGCTGGACGAAAGCAGTGTCCTCACAAATACCACGCTCGGTTGTGAGGACCAATCCGAGCAGAGTAGCTCTCCATTCTGTGCACTCCAGCCCCTCCGCTCTGCCCCAAGGACTGGTTCCAACCTCATCACTCCTGGCTCACTCCTCTTTTTGTAGGGTCAAGGGGAACACACCCAGATGTGGTCAACCAGAATTGTCTCACAATATGGTCTGACACATTACATAACAAGTCATCCTTTTATCTAAAGCCATACTTTTAAACACTATAATTGATAGCAGCCTCCCTTTTCTTCATCATGCAGAATAGTCAGCTATTGTGTTTTCCTGCTAATCTGGGAAAATTTATTGTAGAAAGGAAATTACACATAAATATTTACAACAGTGAAACCCCCAGAGAAATATAGTACATGTCAAGGCTGTATCCACAGTATTCATATCAATAACTCCAACTAACCAGTCAAAGTAGCAGGTTTGCATTAAATTTGACCACACACATGCTCATGCATTCACACACATATGTACACACCCATGCACACGTACACACCAGCTGTAAAACCCTAGGGAATCCATTTCTGTATTATGAACACATTTGATGCAGAATCAGAGAAGGTCAGGATTTCCATCTCTCATTTTCACACCACAAGCATGAAATTGCCCTTAATACATACCCACCATGTGAGAAAATAGCCTAATAATCAGATCAGATTCACAAGTACTCTCTAGAAAATAGCCTGCTGTGAATGTTGACATGCCTCGCATAGCTGACGTCCCTACCTTATCTTTGAGAAAGAGCTGTAAAATGTGCACCGCCACTAGAGACACCACCTCGTGACACACGCTCCGAGGTCTGTTCAGACACTGCGGATTTCTCCAGAGCCTACGTGGGCAAACAAACCAGGAGGGTGTGGCGCCCTTGGCACAGGGTGACCAACTGGCCACACCTACTCCCAAATGTGCAGCTATTTTGCTCACAGACACACATTCTCTCTCTCTCTCTCTCTCTCTCTCTCGATCATCCACCCATTTGAATTAGCTCCATTTTTATTAATTTCCACTTAGCAAATATAAACTTTTTTCCGAATGAAAGTCTTTAGACCAACTGATGAAATACAAATTAAATTTCAGTTTGATTTCATAAAATAGTGATCAAAGAGAAGCGCTTGGCTGTTTAATTTACTCACTCCCTCATTTACCATACAGAGACTAACCCAGCCCTGGAAGGCAAGGTCTGCATGGTGCTGGTGGAGAAAGACGTGAATGCGCACGTGATTGCAAAGGCTGCCGAGGGCCATGAAGGGCGCATGACGGCAATTATAGAAGAGAGTCATGGGTGGAGAGTTGGTTTCCATGAGGAGGGAGCAGGGTAGGGTGGGCGCCTCCAAGGCTGCAGCATTTAAACTTCGCTATGAAGGGTGAGTAGGAGCTGGCCAGGTTAAGAGTGTTAGGGGCAAGGAGAAAAGAGTGGAAGAGGAAGAGAAGGGTGGAAAAAGGAAGAAACACCCTTCCAGGGAAACAGTATCAGTGCAGGCACTCAGGCAGGAAATTCAGTCTAAGAAACGAGCTGTATATGACAAATAAGTTGGGAGGGTGAGAGAGTATTAAAATCAATCATGGAAAAAAAGGTCATATAAGCAATAAAATACCTCAAAAGAAAAAAGGACACAAACAGAAATCTTACAAAAGGAAACATACAAGTGCTACTATTTGTGACACTTCCAACTTAACTAATGTTCAAAGTAAATTGAAGAGATACCGTTTCTCCCTGTCCTACTGACAAATATGAAGACACTGGTAACTGCAGCCCCAGGTCAGGTGTGGGGTAAAAAGCCCTCTTGTTTCTACAGTCCTTCTAGAGCGCCTTCTGGCTGGGGATCAACAGCCCACAATAAGTGCACGTCTTTTCTCAGCGACCCCACTGAATATCACTAAGTGAAAAGGGTGTGATGATTCCACAGAACATATCACACGCTAAGTATTTGCACAAATATTTACCAAGCACCAAAAACACATAAAGCACAGGTACTGTGGGTGCTGCAAAGATGAGTAAGACCTTCTCTATTCTCAAGAAGTAACTAGTCTATTGCCACCCTGGCTGGGTAGTTCAGTTGGTTGGAGCATAGTCCTGATATACCAAGGTTGCAGGTTTGATTCCCAGTGAGAGCATGTACAAGAATCAACTAATGAATGCATAAATATGTGGAACAATAAATCAATGTTTCTCTCCCTTCCTCTCTGTCTCTCTAAAATCAATAAATAAAATTTAGGAAAAACACTAGTGTGATGGGGACAACAGAAAAGGTCACATTTAGGTATGAGACATGGCAGGCAATGGTAAACACGAAAGGGGTACAAACAGAAGTGTTATAGGTACAGATAATGTGCTTTATTATTTATTATTATTCCCTGAAGGAAGCGCCATCTGATTCTGAGGGATCAAGGAAGGCTTTGTGGAAGACAGGACATCTTAAATTGGCCTTGTGGTGCAGGAGGGCGAAAGGGTTGGATTTAAGTAACTCCTGAGAGTGAAATGGTGAATAAGCAGGCACAGCCTCTTTGAGTCTCTAACTTGGCAAAGACATTAAACAAGTGTGATAAGAAGAAAACATTTCAGGGAATTATGAGAATATCATAAAGGCAACTACCAAAAAAGACAACATAACCCAGTGTTAGTGAGCATGTAAGGAACTGAAGCCCAAATATAACACTGGTGGGAGAGAAAGTTTGCATATCACTTTGAAAAGCAACTAACTGATCAAAATTTGGAAAGGCTGAGGATAACACAGATCATATGACTCAACAAGTACGTAAATGGACCTAGAGAAACTCTTGTACAGGGCCATTGTAAAACTGTTCAATCCATCAAGGTTTGCTACAGCAAAAAACTGAAACATGCTAAGGATTTATTAACAGATGGTATGCATAAATAATGAAATTTTCATATAATAAAACACAGTAGCAAAAATTATACATTAGAATTACATGGATAAAACTCAAAGACAAAGAAAGTAAGTTACTGATTAGTGTGTTACTATTTCCATAAAATTCAAAAACGTGCAGAACAATTTTATATATAGTTCATGGATACATACATATGTGGTAAAAATACAAAAGCATACATGGGAATGATAAAAACCAAAATCAGGTTAGTGGTTGCTCCTAAATGCGGAAAGAAGATGGACTTAGGGAGGGGTATAGAGTAGGCTTCAGACATACACAGGGTGAGACAAAAGTTGGTTTAAGTTGTGAGTACACAAAACATAATTATTTCCTATATTATTTTTTATTATTTAGTGTATTACTTCCCATATGAACAACTGTAAACCAACTTTTGCCCCATAGTGTATTATATGTACTTCCTTCCCTGAACAGACCGGAAGCTCTTGAAGCCAGCAATGCCAATTGCTAAGTCCTCAGCACCCAGCAGCAGGTCCCACGAGATATCCAGTCCTCAAGGGTCTGCTGAGTAAGTTGACAAAATCGACATTTCATCTGAGCATTACTTAGCTGCCTGCCCCTACACCTTGCACGTGCACATCATTCCCTCTACCATCTCTGCCAGCTGCACAACAATGCAAATATTTGCATACTGCCCAGGAAAGTTAAGCTGACACCATGACAGACCTCAGAAAGGCAGTCTCAATAAGAAAGAGATGTCTAAAGAGAAGGCTGCCAAAGACGGAGTGGGATCCCCTAAAAAAAGGGGGGGACTTTCCAGACCCTGAAGGTGTTTATAGTGGAGTGAGAAATCTACTTGATACAAAAGGTAAAAAAAGGGATTCAGGAATCATGTGACCTCAAAGACTTTAGGATTCTTGCTTCAATAATCACCCAGAAGAAGTGGCCTCCAATCCCTAATCGTGTCATTAGGAGCCATTTGTGTGCTCCCCTTCATTGCCTGCACGCAGTTCTGTGTTTTCCCATGATGCTCTGGACATCAACACTGTACAGATGGTAGAAATTAAGGCAGCCCCTGAGAGTTGTTTGTGGGTCAACCATTGTTAGGACAAGTAAAGAATTTTCACTTTCACAATGGCCCAAAGTGAGCTATCATGCGTTGTTGAGTCCGCACTTTTGAAGAGACCACCCTATTTTAGATTTACAGCCAACTTGTCATCCACAAGTCTGCCAGAAGATAATTTTCAAACAGAGTGCATAACAAGCTGATGCGCCACCTCACACACAGGGACTTGCAGGTCTAGAGACAATGAAATGCTCTAGTAGCCTTTGGCAGGGGAAATAGTCTAGGTATCTACAGGGGAGAAACCCAGGTACTGCACAGCTATAATAAGGGGTTCTGAAAGGAAGCAAGGCCTAGCCCTCAAATGAGGATTAGGACAGTCACATGCATTTAACTCAGCCAGTGGATAACTATACAAATTCACCCTTACCACTAGGAAAACAACTTCAAAAGGAAGCTAAGATGTAGCAGGCAGTGGTTGCCATAGTAGCAGAAGCATGCTTTTGCCTTTTCTTCAACTCTTGGGGGGCAGGAGCTTCTGAGGACTAGGGTTTGAGACCAGAGGAAGCACCAAACAGGGGCTGGGTTGTTTGATCCTGAGAAGAAAGGACTTCATCCAGAAAACTTGTCCTCAGGGTAGTGAAGAAGCAAAGTGACAAGTTCAGCCTCCCTTCAGAAACAGGCCTTACGCCAGCAGAGACTTCCCAAAAGGCAGATGCAGTAACCAAATACAGACCACCCCCCTGAAGGTAGAAGTTTGAACTGAGCACTGTGATAAGACAGGAACATCAAGCAACTCTTTGAAACGAGGAACCACAGATTGTGAATTGCAAAGGCTTCCCGTGCTTTCAAAACTTAAAATATTTCTGCTTTCATTTCTAGAATTTGAGACGAAATGTTGAGTGTTGACATGCTGGGCCCATCCTCAAATACTCCTGAGCCAGCACTCACCTGCGGAGGGAGGACCCAGGAGTTAGGGATGCAATAGGGTATAGCAGGAAGTGGGCTCTGTGAGTTTTCTTTTGACCATAAAAATAAATGTTTTAAAGTAATTACTTACTCCTTTGAGAGTGTTTCCTATTTTTTCATGTAAGGTAAATAATTTTCAATCATCTATATTTCTGGAGACTATAATAAGAGGAAAAGGAAACCTTCAAATAAGTTTATCTTATCAAACTTTTTTCTCAGAGTAGTATTTCAGTTCCTAAACTTCCTCTGTGACAAGTTATACACACCAAGTGAATTACCATGTTTAAAACCCAGTCCATCCTGAAAAAGGATGATTTTAGACTAATTCAAATATGTCAGTACTCCCAAATTATACAGTAATATCTGTTACAACTTTTACTTTGCAAAATTAAACTTTCTGCCTCTAGTTATTAAATAGATTTACTCCACAGATATTTAATTTTTTTAAAGATTTTATTTATTTATTTTTATAGAAAGGGGAAGGGAGGGAGAGAAACATCAATGCGTGGTTGCCACTCTCATACTCCTTATTGGGGACCTAGACCGCAACCCAGGGATGTGCCCTGACTGGGAATCGAACCCACGACCCTATGGTTCTCAGGCTGTGCTCAATCCACTGAGCCAGGCAGCCAGGTCACTACAGACATTTAAGAAGTGCCAACTATATGCCAGGTACCCCACTCCATTCTCATAACTTCCTAATTTTCCCAACACAGTTTACCCAATATTCCTACTCTGATGTTATTTTCCAAATAGTGTAATTTTCCGAGTGCTCTAAATCGAATAAATCTATAAAATTTGATGAAATAGGTATAAATAGGTATTAAATAAAAAGAAAAATATATCTTATTTCTCATTAGAAAAATTCAACATTATAAATATATCAAATTTCCCTAAATAAAATACAAACTCAATTTTGTATCAATCAATGTTATGAGTTAAATTGTCACCTCCAAAATTCATATGTTGAAGTTCTAACCCCCAGAACCTCGGAATGTGACCTTTTTCAGAATTAAGTCCATTGCAGATATAATTAGTTAAGATGAGGTCAAACTGGAGTAGGGTGGGATCCTAATCCAGTAAGACTGGTGTCCTCATGAAAGGGGGAAATTTGTACACAGACGCACATGCAGAAGAAAGCCGTGAACACAGCCAAAGAGAAAGACCTAGAAGAGAAAGAGTCAAGGGCCTCAAGTCCCTCAAATGGAACCAAACAGGACAACACCCTGATTTTGAACTTCTTGTCTCCAGGACTGTAAGACAATGAATTCCTGTTGTTAAAGCCACTCAGTTCAGAGTCCTTTGTTACAGTAGCCTTAGAAAACTAATATCATCAATATCCCAATAGGCCAACTCTGATGCTTGGAATTTTTCCAATCCGATATTCAAGTCCCTCCACAACCTAATCCCAACCTATTTTTCTGTTGTTTTTTTTTAAACTGTGACCAAAAGCATGACATGAACAGTCTAGGAATCTATTGTAAGACAAGTAGAAAAGTACCTACATTCATGTACAAAACATGTTCTTCACCACACTGTTTAAATAGTAAACAAAAAATGTCAAGCAATCTAACCCAGGCATGAGACACAGGCAAATAAGTTTATTTAGTAATAAATAGGTACAGGCTGTTAAGGGAAGGTAGAGGTAGGGACATCTAACTGGTTAGGAGATTAAGGGAGACCAGTAGAGGAGATAAACTGGGCAGATTCTTTGTGAACCAGAAAGAGTCCTCCAGAAAGGTGAAGGGGGAGGAGCGCTCAAGGCACAGGGACTAGCTAAGACGCACTTTGGCATCATGAGAAGAAACTCAGCATCTAGGAAAGCTGCCTGGACTTTGTGCGAAGTAGGTAGGAGGATGCTGGAAGGCAGAAATGGAGGCTAAGAAGTCATCTGGGCCTGGCCAAACTGGGCCAGGTCTGCTAAACGGAGGGCTTCAAACGGGGTGGGGCACATCCCATGACCCACAGGGGGTGTGGGAAAATATCAGCTTCTCAACTTTTGCCTGACTCATTTGTGTGTGTTTGATAATAATAGTGACATATGTAATTTATAAATGTATTTCAATGTACATAAATTGAGAGTACATACTCAAAAACTTTTTTTTTAATGAATAAGTGATTAAAAAAGTTTAGAGACCACTGTGTTAGCCTAAATGTGGAAATTAATCATTTCCCTCAAGGTTCCTGCAGAGGCAGCACCATCAACCCAAGAAACAAAGGCTGGGGGACCCCAGCTAAAGGGCATGGGGTTTCCTCTTGGGGTGATGAAAATGTTTGAAAATTGATGGTGGCCATGCTCACACAACTCTGTGAATACACTTAAAAAAACATAATTTGCCTCCTTTAAATGAATCATATGGTATGGTATATGAATTATTTATCAATTATAAGGAGGTTACCAAAAAGATCTTTTAAAAATTAATGAATCTTTCTGCTTTATACATTTCAAACATTGCATCTAGTAGTTCCTGGGTTGGTGCAGGCCAAGGAGAGAGCGTGAACAGCAAGCCACAAGGACAAATGGGAGAATTCCTTCATCTGTGGGGAGCAGACCAGCACAGGCAGCTGAGTTTGCAGGTATGACGTAGCTTCAGAATAAGAGACTTAGAAAGCCATGGTTTAGTCTTCAAGCCCTCTGAATTAGACATCACCCAAGCCTGGACCCGTCAGCCTGACCTCCCCAATCATGGGTGGGATTTCCTGGCCCAGCCAAACCTAGAGCAGCCTCCCAAACCGAAGGTCTAGAATACAGGGAAAAAAATGCATCTGTGTCCTGACTGCCTACACCTGTGTGTACACACGCACACAGCACTGATACAAAGTTCACAGAACAGTACTTACCTTTTACTATATTCTGTGTTCGCGGATATCTTCTATTCCTTTTCATTTTTTTAAATGCTAGTCACAGCCTACCTCCTTTTATTATCCACAAAAGGGTCACAAGCAGCAGTTTGAAAATCACTGCTCTGCGGGTCAGAGATGAGACAAACAGGTGTGTGTCTCGATAAGCTCTTCTCCATTTTCCCACATTCCCAGGATCTAGAATTAATCCACTTGACCAGAACTTTCTCTCAAGTTTAATAAAAGATGTAGCTATTAACATATGTTCCATATTATAAAAAACATTTTTAAGAACAGATGTGCAAATCCCAACTCCATTACTTTATTAAAAAAGACTATTTGGTTTTCCTTGAAGATTCCATGAATCATACTACGCCAGTTTGGATTGACATCACTGAAATAATAATAAAAACAGTATTTGCTGCCTAAAAACCATCTCACTCATTTCCAGACGTAGACACAAATGGTGATCCTGTTAAAGAAGCAGCCATCGGTGCCGAACCCCAACTTGCCAAGGCCCCAGGAACCCTCTCTCCCAATACTTGCTTCCCTTGAAACATGGTGAATTAACTTAATCTTCAGATTTGTCTCTGATGTTTTCATTACACTCGTCCACGTCAGAATCTTTAATTCAGAAACACGCACACACATGCACACCCTTAAGTCAGCCTTCCTTTTCCTCTCAGGCTAATTCAATTTCTGAAGTCACTTTCCATTTTTAAAGAAACTTTGAAAGATCAAGGAAAGCATTAGGGTTTTATCACTTGTCTTTATATAAAGTGTTGCCAATCGGATTTATATACAGGCTTTTACTAGTTTAATCATAATCGCATGGTTCAGTCCTTTAAATTCCAGCTAATTGCCTCAGGGCTCGTGTTGTCGTCCAGCACTTACTCAGCACATCTCTCCATTTGGTCCCCATTGCAGGAAAGTTGGAGGATGTGCCGCACATTAACTCATGAGCTAGTATGAAAATAAAGCAATCAGCATTCAAAACTCACTTCACCCCAGCTATTCCCGTGCTGTTCTCTAAATACTGACTTCTAAAACTTACGATTCGAGGAATTATGTGTATTTGGGCATCCCTTAGGATAAAGTTCCCTTCCCTACTGACTAAGGATCTGGTCTTTCATCTACTTTAACACACACGGTTAGGGACATTAATAGACTCAGAGGTTTCAAAAGTGCAACAGGAATAGAAATGCTAGGCTGAATCCTCTAGACCCTGGCTGCACCACCACCCGCCCCTCCTGTTCTGCCCAAATCTCACAGATCCCATCAGTGCTTCAAACAAGTAATGATAACTCTTGCAAGTGTGGCTCAGTTGGCAGGAGCATCGTCCCGTAACCAAAGGTTGCAGGTTTGATTCCTGGTCAGGGCCCGTGCCTGGGTTGTGAATCCTATCCCTGGTACCGACACATGCAACCTCTGGTTGGGGCACATACAGGAGGCAACAAATTGATGTTTCTCTCTCTCTCTCCCTCCTTTACTCTCTCTCTAAAAGCAATGAAAAAAATGTCCTCAGGTGACGATAAAAAAAAAAACAAAAAAAAAACAAATAATGACAGAATGGGGACTTTTTCACCTACTATGTTCCCATTGAACCCGCAGTTTAGAATTGTTTCCCTCATCTTCAGCTCAGATAATGGCCTGGCAGCAACCCTCAACCCGCTGGAAAAGAAACACCTATTTTAGAACAATTACTCAACGGACTGAGGCTTCAAACCATAATACTTTAGGGACATTCATTCTATTATTTTTGAACTTCTAATTCTTTCCACAATTGCAATTCTCTACGAATTCATTCACTGAGGAGAATAAAACCCATTCTTCGTTGATATATATTTATCTCAGCCACAAAGAGCCAAAGTCCTCCAAAGACTGCATTCATTTCACCAAACCATTCCGGGAATGTGTCCTGGAGGGGAAAGGTGCCGCCAAGACCGACGGGTAAGAAAGCAAGTTCTAAAGGTCAACAGCTACCCGTCTCCAGAACCAGAACACCCAGAAACACTGACCTCAGGTCACCGGTGCAAAATTCATTTCCATTTTAAGCTAAATAAATTCCATTTGAAAAAGTATGGTGGAAAGATACAGGTCAGCAGACAAAAATAAACAAGGAAATCTTCACATATTTTTCTGCTGCCCTTGAATATCTCATTGAAGGAACTAATTGTAACAACCCACTTCTGTTTTTCATAAAAACACTGCGAGTACTTCAATCACAATTTTTATTGCCAAAATATTAAGGATAAAAATTCCACAGGTGCCTTCCAAGGGCTCTCACGTCAGGAGACTGCTGTCATTTTCTACCTACACTGTGTTGGGGAACACAGGATGGGGTGCATCCACCTTTCACAGGCAATCAACTGATGACCAGTCAGAGGCCTGAGACCCACATTGACTTCTTACAAGTAAATAGAATGGGAAATGGTGAAGAGTCTCTCAATTTATACAAGTACATAGTGGTCACTGAGCAAGACTCTCTGAGCCAGAAGAAGTTGGCAACATCTCCAATAAATCACCCAGCACTTTAACCTCAGTCTGGAGGTCTGGTCATTGGAGACTGTGGATGGGCAGATTTAGGCAAAATATAGTCCACAAGAAGATTTCTTTTATGGGGATGATATGCCTAACCACCAGGGAAGGAAAGACTATCCTAAGAGATACTCAAGTCTCCAGTGTTGAGCAAGACTGAAAGTCCCACTGCTCTAATAGCCAGCTTGAGGGCACTGAGGTTTCTAGGGACGCCTCTCCCTGGGATAGACAGAACCTCACGTTGTTGTACTTGGAAAGGGTTTACGGCTGTGGTAGCTCCTCTGATCCTGGGGTTATTTGAGGAGGGAAGGGTTGCTGTGATATGTTGACTGCTCTAACGAGGGGTAGAGATCGCCAGGCAAAGACACCATTGTGTTGGGCAGGGCAGCAGGCACCACAGCACAAGTATGAACTGGACGGACACCAACCAAATGCATCAATATGGATTCTCCCCCCTAACTATAACTGTATGTCATCATTGCCACTTCTCAATGAGACTCCAAGAATAAACCAATGCTATACCCTCAACAACAGAAATATATATATATATATGTATATGTATGTGTGTATATGTACGTATTTCTAAAAAGTCACCAAGTGTCACCCAGTGGCTCTTTAGGAGGCTCAAATAGAATTTTGTACACAGAAAATCTGCCAGAACTTAAGCTAAGTGAGTGTCGTGTCTAAGTTTTAGAAACAATTCACATTCACATGAACTGAAAGGGCTCTTAGTCTCCAAGCCATCTCCTGCACACATTCCAACTCCCTTCTGTCCCACTGACAATTGCTGTCCAGATAGAAATATCTGCCCTGCTTCTGATTACAGGGTTGTCTCTGGCAGATGCAGCCTTTTCTATTAATCACAGCTTTAGTAGGTCTAGTCAGCTAGCATTTCCTTGAGTCAATGAGATTTCTGTAGGCACATCCTTCAAGACAAAGCAAGCAATGTAGAAGGAAATTGCTGAATTGCTTATATTAATAGTTATCAACCCTTGAGGCCAGACAAATCTCCTCACATCCTTTGCACGCTGGAATCAGAGGCCCAGCAACACCTGCTCCATGAGTCTTTCTCATCCAAACTGCTCCCTTGGTTAATAAAAAACATTCAATTTGATCTGGCAGGAGAGCTTTCCTCCACCGGGTGTATTTCCGATGTTTCCAGAGGAGAGTTTAGCCATTGCTTACGAATACTTTAAGCACGTTACTTTCTGTACCTTAACAGATCTTCATTTCTCCTAGGAAATGGTGCTTTTGGATCATGTATGAGGTTTCAAAAAAATACAGCTGCCCTTGGCTTCCTGAAATCTGGAAAGCTTTACTACATGAAAGAAGCGTGGCTTCATTGGATAATAATCCATTTGCAATATGAGCAAGGTCCATACTACTATTAAATGTGTTTATCCACTGATTCATCTACATACTCCTTGATTTGCTTTAAATACTATAATCAAACGTTGTTATTTCATTCAACATAGATTCAGGAAAAGCAATTTGGAGTCTCACAGGTGGTCCGAACTCACGACGTTGGTCGCGTTTGATGTACTCTCCAGAGCATAGAAAAAAGACATCCAGTATGATTTTTCTCTCTTTATAGTGGGGCACAAGACACAAAGCTTTCATTAGAGATCTCGTCCCTCAAAAGTGAGGCTGTTGCTCACTAGCTTATGTTTCCATTTAAACAAATCTCTAACTGAACACACATGAAAAACGATACGGCCCTTCCTTTGATAAAAATCTAGCATCAAACATTGGCAGGCAAAATTTAAGGCACTTCCTGAATTGCTAAACAAACAGTTACACAAAAAGAATCACCAAACACAACACATTCGTGTTTCCCTCTTTCATTTATTTAATAATTCCTTTCTTCAAATTCAAAGCCGTAGTTTTCCAGCAATTATTGTTTAAACTATTGATGTCTAATGACATAATTACATGTGCTATAATAAGAGGAAGGAGGGAAAGGAGGCATGTGCCGCTTACATGGTTAATACTCAGTCTGTTATTATTTCCACATTGCATCACTATAACGTGAGTGCTTTTGTGAGAAGCTATATTTGGATTTCTGGGTGTTAGAGAGTCTCTTCCCTCATCAACACAGTCAACCAAAATGAGTACAGAGAAAGTTTGTTTGGAAAATACAGGTGATTTCGATCCACAGTGGTGTCTCAATCAGGTGAAGTTCCCAACTATCGTTCAAGTTGGTTAGTTAATTGGTCGGGTACCTATCCAGTTTCTTCCTTCCCTCATTCACTCCACAAATATGTACTGAGAGCCACGTATGTGCTGGGGAATTGGCTAAGCATGCAATAGTGAGCAAATACAGACATGGACCTTAAGCGGCCAAACTCATGTCTTTTGTAAAATACTGTTTGGGGGTTCTGCTTCTGACCCACCTGTCTGTCCTTTTATTTTGAAACTAATGTCTTTGAGAAGCAATCACATCTCTCGTTTCATGTATGTATGGTCTCCAAGCTCCCACTAATCCAAGAGTTTAGGGACAGAGAGAGACAATGAAGCA